>VICI01001769.1:0-19976 GCA_019593645.1 Akabosia matsudoensis | reverse complement strand
AAGTAATACGACGCGAGAGAAGGTTCAATTCCCAAATTTCTGAATTCTGAGAGAGTCTGCAAACTCAGAGTTTTGGCTTGTTTAAGATTTCCGATTGTACTTAGTGTCTCCAGGATGGCGTTTAATGTGCCAAGATTTGGCTGGACGCCGTATTCATTCATTTCCCCCAATAATTGCTCGACCAGTTGCCATCTCAAGTCACTCGCTTCCCGCAAAAAGTTGACAATCTTTATCAGCGAGTTGTACGTTTCCACGTCTATTTGAAGACCCTTTCCTAACACCTCTTGGTAGAGGTGCCATGCCTTCTCCACCTGGAAAAATTTGGCTCGCCCGCGGATAACTGCACAATACGCCTTTATATCTGGGTTCTCCATTTCGAGAAACAAATTTTCGGCGACTCCTCCGTCTCTCCAGGAATTCTTTTGTCTTTCCCGCGACATGACGCCTGACTTGTACCACCTTTCTTCAATAAATTCTTCGTCGAGGAGCTCCGTCTCGTTGGAATAGCAAAGGAGTTCCAACAACGCTTGTCTTGTTGAGTCGCTCACTTCTGCACAATTCAAAAAAAAAATCCAACGTGAATAAAACCGGAAATAAAACTACGAGAAACGATTTAGTATTTGCTGGAAACTTACCGATTCCCTTGTTTTTTAAAATATTGAACACTTTCAAACTATCTGCCAAATTTCCTTGCTGCACAAGCTCTAGAAGCTCAGGCTCTGAAACCTGGCTGTCTTCGGTGTAGACTGAAGGTGGGAAAAACGCCTGAATTGGCGGATCAGCTTCTCGATGAGTGAACAACTCGGGATGCTGTTCCTTCACCCATTTAGCCGCTTTCTTCCCGGATTCCTTAGCCAGGGCGAAATTTCTTTTGGCTCCATTTGAGCTAGGCATTAGGAAGGGATCGTCGTGAAATCTATAGTGGGCGGCGGTGTAGTCTCTTCCGACAGTGCTCGCAAGTGCCTGCCAAATTTCCACAAATAAAGGCCAAATTTAAAAAGCAAACAAATTTTCTCCGTCATAAATTTGTACACAACTCTGCTTTACCTTGAGGATATCTGTAGGTCCTCGTTCAATCCTGTCCGGTATTTTAATTGACTCCAACTTGGGAAGGTCGACTCCCTGCCTTCGTCGGAGTTCCAACTGCTTAGCTTCCTCTTCTTGAACTTTGGCCGCCCGAGGTTTCAGTTTAGGCTTGTATTCGACGGAAATGGCGAACGAGCGACGAGCCAAGTACAAGCTACTCCGCTGTCGACACAAATCCCCCAGCAGGCACTTAACTGTCGACATAATTTTCACAAAATCCAAACCGGAAACAGTTTAACATCCAAATTATAACTATTTTAACGACCGGTCCATGTGACTAGAATAGAGATGCAGAGCTGCATTGAAACAAAATTGTGTACAAAACAGCCGTGTATGAAAAACGTGCGCATTTTAGGGGTATTGTGAGACTGCCCTGCTTTTAATAAGTATCTTTGTTCTAACAAGACAGAACGGTTTTATTAGGCACCGAAGGGGCTTATTAACTTTTTATTGTTTTAAAACAATTTTAAACCAGCTTTAAGTAAAAACATTGTTTCTGCGCTTGTTTATACAGAAGTTGAGATCGATGACAGACTTGCATTTGAGATGTCCAAAACTCGCGAATAAAATCGGCTGCTTTCTCGCCAATCATGATGGAAGGAGCGTTTTGTGTTTCCGTTGACGAGCTCAGGCATTATCGAGGCGTCAGCTACTCTCAATCCTTTAGTGTGCAAAACCCTGATTTTTACCAAAATAATGAAAAAAGACCAAAGTATGCTATTTTACTGGCTGGAAAACTTAAGGCAGGAAAACAAGTTTTGATTTAACCTGAGTTTGGAGTCGACAACTGCTTTAGGATCATTATGGGAGCGACCCATGGAACAAGTCCCCACCGGATGGTACAATGTCATTCCCAAGCTTCTTATGTAGCACTCAAAGTAGGCGTCAGTTCGGAGCTTGTGTTTTTCGCAGCCTGGAAAATGTGTGTTGCCAAAATGAGCGCCAAGAGCTTGGAAAGGTGTCGTTTTTTCGGCGAGTTTCATCGAGAAGTGGAACGCCTCGAGGAGGACCTTAAGATCGTGCTTGTTTTCGAGGTATTTTGGATCGATGAGTGGCATGCTCAAAGGATTATTGTCGGCCAAGGTAAGCTCCCCGACGGACTTGACTCTTGCCAGGTTTATGAGCAAAGAAAATGCGTCCTTTCCGGCAAACGGCTTGAGATACTGGTCGAGAAGGTCTTCCCGGATTCTCGTGAAGGATGACAGCTCGAACGCAAACTTTTCGTACATTCCGACACTCATCATGTAGAGCTGAATGTCGGGCCAGTCGACGCCCGTTTTCTGGACAAAGCTCGTGGAGAAAAATGAGTGGCCGACGAAGCCAGTTGGAAGCGTCATGGGACCGTAGCCCCGCAAGAAATAGTCGGTGAACGTGTGCAAGCCAAAGTCCCGCTCGGGAATGATTGACGACGTGGTGTTTATTATGAATGGGAGTAAAATGACGGACAAGTGGTCCTTCAAATTCTTGCCGACAGGAAGATCCACTCGTGGTTTTATCTACAGCAAAAAAAAACATTTATTTTGACGATTTAAAATGAAAAAAAGGCGGGGTTTTGTTACCTTTTTGGACTCTAACTGGGATTTCGGACCAATTCCGCTAAGCATAAGCAGTTTTGGTGATTCCAAGGATCCGCAGCTGATGATAACCTCTTTTGAAGCCCTCGCAAGGAATTTTTTCCCGTGCCTCAAGTAATAGACACCAACAGCTCTGTTGTTTTTGTCGAATTTAATCCTTGTCGCGTGGGCGTATTTTACCACTCGCAGATTTGTCCTGTGCGTGAAGTCCTTGATGAAGGCCGAATAAGTGCCGAATCGTTGGCCGTTCTTTTGGGTAACTTCGATAGGACCGAATCCGGATCTTTGCGGACCATTCAGGTCGACAAAGTCGTATCCCATTTCCTTTCCGGCAGCTAAAAACGTTTCTCGCATGGGCGTATACTGGCGTTTCTCGACGTGTAAGTAGCCGTATGGACTTTTACCATAATGCTTCTCTGTAGAAAAATTGTCATTACTTTTGGGGGCACGATGTCAGAGAAAAACGCTGAAGAATACGCTACTTACCGTTATCCTGAAACTCGCCGTTATAATCCAAAGATTTTTTGAAGTATGGCAAAACTCTGTCATAGGTCCATTCAGGATCTCCAGTGATGTTTGCCCAGTTGTCGTAGTCCAAGGGGTGACCCCTTGCGTAGACCATGTAGTTTAGATTCGAAGTTCCGCCTACAAGTCGCCCCCTTGGCCAGGCAGATCGGTGTTCGGTCATTGCCCATTGCGAGTTCTTCTGTGGCTCTGTCTTGTAGCCCCAGTCCACTTCCGGCCTGTCAAGCAGAAGAGGTGCAAGGAGTGGAACAGAATTGAAGTAAAATGGATCACTTCCGGCTTCAAGCAACAAAACTTTGGAGTTTTTCGACAGTCTGTTTGCCAGAGTGGCCCCTGCGGAACCAGCGCCGACTACAATAAAATCGTAGACTTCGTGCGGGTCATGACCCTGAAATTGACTGGCGACGTAGTCACAAATATACTTGTACTTCGACAAAATATTCAGAAAAACAGGAAAAGATCCGAAAAACAGGGCAAGTGTGAGAATATCAAACAGTCTCAGAATCATTTTTTATATTGAAGACGCAGTCTAAGACAGAAAATTACACAGAGTCGTTGGATACAGGCGCAAGAGAAACATGACCAACTCTCGGCGAGTGACAAAAGCGTTTTGAATGCGATTCAAGTGACAGAGAGAGATAGAAAAGTGGAAAAGCTGTTTTGTCTCTTGTCTATGGTTGTTTTGGTCAATCTTGTTGTTTTGCATGATAAAATATTGAAAAAATTACATTTTGTGAGTATCTTACGAAGAACTGGAAAACTAGACCTTGACCTTCGGCATAGAGAAGATATCCCGAAAATGTTAAAGATAAAAGCAGTGCATCTCTTACTGGCCAGTAGTGATAAACGTCTTTTACTTATATATGAATAGGATATATCAATATCAACACATATAATATATTCAAGCTTTTGTAGATGTCATGATGCAAGTTAAAAAAGACAACTTTTTGAGCCTTTTGTGTATTCTCTCTGACCGACTGGATTTGATTTATCTTTACGGCTTGTCTAGAGAAGAAAATCTCGACCAGATTCCAGGCATACAGGTTTTTTGAGGAAACCAAGGACATATTTTGAATGATGCGTGAAGAAATGATGACCACGAGTTGAACAATTTTGTGGAGACTTGCACTTGTCTTTTATTTTCAGACAATCTTTGAATAAAAACATTGTCGAAAGTTGTTCCTGAAAATAATATGCTCCTTAGTGCAGACGAGGTACTGGGCTGACCAGTATTCACGAATCATGTCGGCCCCCTTCTCGGCAATCATGATCGTTGGTGCGTTTATGTTTCCGTTTGGAATTTCAGGCATGACAGAGGCGTCCACCACCCGCAGTGCAGATGTTTTAATTACGCTAAAAATACATATAAACTGGTTTACTTTAGGAGAACTTGTCGTGAATAGATTTTATACTATTTTATATTAAATACCGTAGATTTGAATCGACAACTGCGTTTGGATCATTAACACCCCGACCCATTGAACATGTCCCACAATGATGGTACAAAGTCATTGCGACATGTCTTACATAGCACTCAAAGTACTCGTCGCTTCGAAATTTGAACTTCTCACAGCCCGGCCAATGGACACCGCCAAAGGTGACCCCAAGCTGCTGAAATCCTTGCGTTTCCTCGACCAGGCGTAGAGCGATCTTGATTCCTTCGACAAGCGTCAAGACATCATGCTTGTTTTCCAGGTACTTGGGATCAATAAGGGGTAGGCGTTTGGGATTGTTGTCCGCAAGCAAAATCTCTCCAACGCTTTTAACTCTTGCCAGGTTGACTAGAATCAGGAATGAGTCCCTACCGATTGCGTTCGCTTTGGAGTAAAATGACTTGACTTTATCTAAACGTAGGTTTGAGAGTAAACTAACTTCTTCCTCTATTCCTGGGTAGGATCCTACTGAGGACATGTACAACTGAAGGTCTGGCCAGTTGAGTTCCTTTTTGGCAAATGATGAGGAGACGAATGCGTGTGAATGACAACCCGTTGGAATCGTGAATGGCCCTGGAAAGGCAAACAAGACAAGATAAGACATAAACAAATGAGAGCTGCTGACATTTTTTTAATGGTAACATGATGTAGTGACCTTTTCCGTGGATGTGGTAGTCGATAAAGGTTTGGATCCCTAAATCTCTGTCCAACATCAAAGAGATTGGTTCATTTATGAAAAAAGGAAGCACAAACGCGGCCAAATGATCCCTTAGATTCCTCCCGACTGCGGGTAAATTCACTCTAGGTTTGACTCCGACTTTCCGGAGGTGACTTTCGTCTCCGATTCCCGATAACATCAACAGTTGTGGCGATCCAATTGCACCTGAGCTTAGGATAACCTCTTTGCTCGCTTTTGCCAAGCGAAGGACTCCATGTTTCTCGAACCAAACTCCAACTGCGCGATTGTTTTTATCCAGTTGAATCTTTGTTGCATGCGAGTACTTCGAAATACGAAGCGTTGGTCGGCTAAGAATATTTCTGAGGAAGGCCGGATACGTTCCAAATCGCTGACCGTTCTTTTGAGTCACTTCGAGCAGGGCTAGACCTTCTTTCTGTGGACCGTTTAGGTCGATCTCACTGTACCCCAGTTCCTTTCCAGCCTCGGCAAAATATTTATGCAGGGGCGCATAACTTCTATCTTCAACGTGGAGGCGTCCATAGGGCGTTCCTCCATAATGCTCCTCTAAGTCAATCAAAAAATAAGCATAATAATCCAGCTAAATACAAACAACGTCGGGGGGGGGGGGGGGGGTGGGGGGGGGGGAGTTCATAAGTTAATCTAACCAGTGTAGTGCTCCCCATGATAATCAACAGATTTCTTGAAGTATTTCAAAACATTGTCATACTTCCATTGCGGGTCGCCTGTTATATTCGCCCAATTGTCGTAATCCAGCGGATGACCTCGAACGTAAAACATGTAATTCAAGTTGGACGATCCTCCGAGTAATTTGCCGCGCGGCCACCGGGATCTCTGTCACAAAAATTTGAAGCAGCAGAGGACTATAAAAAAAGAAGTGATTCAAAAACTTTTGCTGAAAAAGAATGCCAACGCACATCTTCGTACATTCCTTTCTGCGAGTACTTTTGGGGGACTGTCTGGATCATCCAGTCAGTTTCCGGTCGGTTAATCATCTGCGAAGCAAAGCCAGGAATGCTATTAAAATACAAAGGCTCTCCGCCCGCTTCAATCAACAAAACTTTGTTGTTCTTTGAAAGTCGGTTGGCGAGTGTGGCGCCTGCGGAGCCAGCTCCAACTGTCAACAGCAAAAAAATGTTGTTATTTCATAGATTTTCATATAAAAAAACCATTTCCAACTGCTTACCAATGATAAAGTCATAAAGCTCTGAGGAAACGTCATTTTGAAACCTCGTGGAAATATAGTCGGAGTAATAGTAATATGATGACTGAAGTGTAATCAGTAACGGTAACACGTACACTATGAAAAGACGAAGTAACTCGTACATTTTTGGTTCCGGCCGAGAGTACCTATAATCTGACACAGTTCAGATGCTACAGGAAGTCATATCCACATTGGTAACTGATGATTGGAAGACAATGATGTACTGTGCAGGCTGACTCACTGCCGCATACTGAAAAAATAAACGCAGGTAAATTATATCCAATTTTACAGAGTGTGAAATGAATGACTGTGTGATTTATCATAGCAATTACATGAACCAGACGTGTATGTACGTGTACCTAGCTACATGTCATTTTGGTACAAAACAAGCTATTCAATGAAACATTGCAGTTGGAATAGTGTTGGAATGGATTATATCTTTAAACTGCACATGGTATTTAGTACACATTCTCATATAATGAAACACCCTACGACATTTATGTGATTAAAATTGTATGTGTTAGCTTTCCCGGACAGGCTCCAGTTTAGTAACGAGAGCTACAGCTCCAGCAATCTCTTCGTGTCTATCTCTCTTCAACTCTTGTTTTTGTGTGCCTCAAGGTCGCGTAAACCTTGAATATCTCTTAAGAGCGTGTGTAAATAGCAATAGAGATGTTCTTCACTTTCAAGTTTGTAAGCTGATGGTATACTGACTTGGATGGTTATATTTAAACGATTGACGATGATAGTCCAAACTACAACGAGTTTTTTTACCAATGATTGCTCCACCTGCGAAACTGAGCTAATTTTATGAGACATTTACGCGTTTTTATTAAGGAAAGCGAACATTTGCTTCATTTTCACAAAGAAAAACAAATTTCGCACGATAATTCACGAATTTGCTTGTCTACAAACTGTACTCTTTGTTTGGAAATATGCTCATTACGTATTACGTTTGGAAATTCTTATGCGTATGTTTCGCTTGTGGTTTACTACGTCAAATGAAAGGAAAAAGTTTCAAAAGAAAGAGGAAATACGTAGGTATGTTATAGTTTTTATTGTTGGAAAAATAGTTGAAAGGTAACACGTAACAAGTAAAAACAACAATTGTTATACCATCTAAAAAAATAAAAGCTCCCGCTCCTCTCAGCCTGGGGATCAAAGGTGACTCGCCTGTCATTTTTCTGGTTGCTGGTTGCTCGTTGTATCTGTATCATTTTTATTACCAGCAGCACCACCTTTTTTAAATTTTTTGTTCAATTTATGAATCAAAGTGACTCTGCGCTGCCGTTCCTGCACAGCCTGCGCACGTTCATCTTGCTGGGCCTCCTCTGCCTTGGTGTCCTCTGTTACTTTTTCTTCAGCAGTTTGCAGCAGCTTCACGAAAGTTTTGTCTATCGACTTCTTTCCCTGTTTCTTCGTCGATTGTTTAAGGATTTCTTCGAAGGCTTCCTCAGAATCGTCGGCGTCAGAGACCTCCCTATCTGAATAGGTCAGCTCGACGGGGACTTCTTCGTCTGGATACTGGCGAAGGCTGAAGGGAAGTCGAGGCTTCCTCGCCTGGGCTGATCTCGGATTCAGTATGTGCATATAGCGGCGAGCCATTTTTTCTTTCTAGACGCGACATAATAAATTTAGGTTAGAAAAAAGGGGCGTTCATGACTTCATCGTCATTTTCCATTTTGAAGAGGCGGAGGACTCACACATATGTACAAACGGCGGACCATTCTCTTGACCTCTGGGTGAAATATCTGGCGGTAGAGTAAGATCCCAAACTTGAATATAATTCCACCAATGATGGGAATGACGATCAGAGCGACTAGGAAAGCAGCCAAAATGAGAGCAACAAATACAGTAAACCATAAGACTGTTTCTTTCAATTCCAAATGTTTAATCTTGAAGTTTTTTCCATAATGGTGTGACCAAGTTTCGATTTCTGTCCCGTGATCGGCCGAGTAGAATGTGAGGAAGTCGCTCCACGGAGTCCAATTCCTCAGGTTATCTTTGTTCGTCTTGGGGAAGATTTTTTCTGGGACTTGCTTCGGCTGATGACACGACTTGTATGGGGGGTAGAGAATTTCCTTTTGCAGCTCTTTCGTCTTGACAAATGACGCGAGAGTCTCGTGCCAGAGGCGATACTTGACGTGGATTTTGCCAAAGGCGTCCACTGTATCAGCCACAAAACTGATCACGAACAATAAAAGAAAAAATAAGCGCATTTTTGAAGGACAGAACTTAGTGCACATTTTGACAGAAGCTTGGGTGAGCATGACTAGCGCTTGCCAAATGAATCAAGCATGATTGCATGAATCTTCGATGCGAGGAGAAATTTTCGAAAGTGACAAAGTTGAGTTTAGATAAGTTACTTTGGCAATGTTAACTCAGTTTTTACTACGACTTCAACTTGATATTGCTTTGCAAGTTCTTGCAAGTTTTTTTTATTCATCGTTATCGGATAAAATTTCTCTATAAAAAAGTACATGGACAAATGTGCCATGTAAAAATCTCACAATAAAATTATAATTTTTCATGTGTAATAAAATTCTGTTATGAATATATTTTTTAAAGAGATAACAATTTTGTGATAGGTATATACATGCATACATAGTTTTGCTTATAGTAAATTTGCTCTGTAAAAATGCATAGATTTAATTTGCGAGAAGATGTTGATTTTCTTCTTCCATGTACTCTATAAACTCATCATCTCCATCTTCATAAATACCATCCTCCTCTGTTGAGACCATAGAGGGAGCACCTGACAGATCAGCATAAGCTAGGTCATCAGCGTCTGCCGTATCGTTTCCATCTGCTTCGCCCATTTCAAGGTCTTCCTCCAGACCAACAACATTTTCTTCAACAGGGGATTCTTTAGGAAGACCTTTTCTGTGGTAGACTTCCGGCCCTACGTCACTTCCCCAAGAGGGATCAATTTCGTCCTCTTGGAGCTCACAAATATTGTGGAGGATGCAACATGCAAGTGCTATTTTCTCGAATGCATCAGCGCTGAAATTGATCTTTCCGTTTTTTCCGTGGAAAATCCGCCACCGACTTTTCACTCGGAGAATGGCGTCGTCAAAGACGTCCCTTGCTCTGGAAATTTTCTCGTGGGCGAGTTGTTTCTCGTTTTCATCTGTCGCTTCAATATCATTTGATGTAAGTAGCCATTGTGCTTGATCCCCCTGGGGAGCTGTCTCCTCTGAAGCGTCGCCGTAGCTTTCATCACCAACCAACTTGGCAATCAATCGGGAACTGTCTCCCTCTGTAATACTCAGTTTTTCTGCAAAGTCCGCCTTGAGTCCGGACTCGTCCAGGATTTGCTTGTTAGTCAGGCTGGACGGACTTCCGGCGCAAACGTTGCAAAAGTTTCCGTCAGGATCTACCACGGCTTGGAAGGTAACCGCGTAGTTTTTGTGATACGACGAAATGTACGGACTCGTTTCAGACCAGTCCCAAGAGCTGCCAATGATCAGCACGTCAATTGAGCCGAGAACTCCGACCACTTGCGGAATCCCAAATTTATTCGCGGCATCGTCTACTTTTCTTTGCATATCGGCTGGAGTGTGACCCTCGCCGACATACGTGATAAATTTATCTTTCAAGTTGGACACGATTACTTCACACACGTCACGCACGAGAGATGTCGTCGTCGATTTCCCTATTCCAAATAAACTTGCGACTTTGATGTACTCTGCATTTGTGGCCATTCGGTAGATCGTCGCAGCGAGCCGCTTTTTCCCCGGGAGAGAGTCGCGCATTGTTGTATTGCACTTTTGCAGCTGCTCGGCGAGCTCGTCGTACACATAGTCAAACGTTTCTTTAGACATGTGAAAGCACTTCCGGAACGCTTCATCAGACAACAAATTCTGGTCGACTTTCGTCCAAAAGTCGTCGTTCCGTTCGGTCTTGACCCAGACACGTTTTTCAGGTATCCTCGCAAGATCCTCCTTGACTACCAACTCAGTTTGATTCGATGCGAGTGCAACTCCGGAAACCGTATTCCGCTGGACATGCCATCGGAGGAAAATAAGACGACGGAGCCTCCTGTAAAACTGCCGTCGCCTCACTCGCTGCTGCTCCAGCCTCCTCCTGCGATGCAACAACCACCAGGTGAAGGTCAACGTCAGGGCAAATCGTGGATCTGACTTGGGCAGCGTGGAAGCCGCATCCAAAATCATTGAATACGTCCGGGCCTCCTCTGGACTCAGGTCCAGCACTGCTTCCATCGTATCCGCTTCCGCCTCCATACTTTAAAATCGACTCAGCCTAAAATTTCAACACAAAGTTCTATTGATATCCACTACTCCTGATATATCCTGTAAATACTCTTACGTTACGTACAAAACTTACGTTAACTTTACTTCCGGAAGTGTTGTGGTCACCTCCCGTTCTCAGTAACTATCTGGCCACTACTCCTTCCGCAATTAACAATATTTTCCCGTTGAATTTTCAATTTAATCCTTGAAATTTCCAGGCGAGGAAACAAAGGCAAGCTTTTAATACGAAGCACCTCTCACTTTTATCTTTTTCCAAGGGCATTTAGTTTACAACTCCAACACCAACATTGTAAATTTGTGATATAAATGTATGATATATCCCTACTCACAAAATGTTCCTTCTTTTATATATTTGTCCAGTTATTAGCATTACAAGTTAAGGCGAAAAGAAGCCAGAAACAAGTTTTAATGATGCCACTAAGGCATGACTTTGACTAGAGTAATATCGTTTTTGTATTGGTATGAAACATTCATTAAAATGTTGTTTTTTTTGGTATTCACTCCGGCATGATACGATCATTACGATCCATCCAGGAGTGGAAAAAAAGGGTTACGCGTTTGCTAAACATAAGCTGGATATCCATGCGCTAGTTAAAAAAATGTTTTTCTTTCCATCGCGTGTGTTAGATACGTGCATTTATCCTAACATAGTTTTGAGCATAACTCGCTTGTCCCCTCATTCCTGCTTTTTTTTGTACTCGAACTGAGAACAAAAGCTAGCCATATTCAAAAGGATCGAGTTAGCGGCTTCCACAAAAAATCGAGTTTTGATGATATGAAGCACGCTATAGAGGTTGTTTTTAAAGGCGATTCGCACATTGCCCCACCGCTAAGACCATGCTTTTGAAAGGGAATGACGTGCTTGGAGTGAACATGTGCTCGAGTTCGAGTTGCATCGAGAACGATAAACAAGTTCGGAAAGTTTTGTTTGTGTTTGTTTTTGGTGGGGGTAGGTTTTGAGGTGTGGGTTTTTTGGGAGGAGGTTTCAAAATGGCGATGCTGGCGGAGCCGAGGAGGAAACAGAGGATTGGTTTGAATCCGAGGGGAAAGTTTTTTACGGAGGATGAGGATAACAGGGGGAGGCAGATGTTGATGAAGCTTGGATGGAAGACGGGGGAAGGGTTGGGAGCTACTAATCAAGGGATGAGTGAGCCGTTGAAGCCAAAAGTTCATACGGATTCTAGAGGTAAGAAAAGTTTTGAGGAGGGAGGGGGTGTAACGTCTTCTGTGGAAAATGAGATGGTTTTAAATTGTAAAGTGCTTGTTTTTTTGCTAGGTTTGGGATATGACAGGAAGAAGGACCCGTGGGTAGCTCACAATGAAGAATTTGAGCAGCTGTTGAAAAGTTTGAACACGGACTCCAATGACGGTTCGGGGAAGCAAGAGGTGACTTCAGGAGAAGAAGGTGGTAATCCAACAAATGAAGCTCTGGAGAAGAAATCGAAGGGCTCCAGGTCGAGAATTCAGTGAGTGATTGCGATATGTTGAATTGTTGATATGTATAATGCACATTTCAGAATGTGAAAAAGAGTTATAAAATAATGTTTTTTTGTGTTTGAATAGCTATCAGAAATTCGTCAAGAACAAGGACTTGAGTAAAGCCTCTACGAAAGATCTCAGCTGCATTTTTGGCAAAGCTTTAGATGAAACTGCTTCGGTTTATTCAGCTTTAAATGGTGACGCGGAACCAGAGGAGGAATCTGGGCAGACAACGCATTTTCTTGGGCCTGGGATTGGAGATTCCCGTCAAGAGATTGTATCCGCAGGCGATGAGGAGAAAAAGAAAAAGCGCAAAAAGAAACGTAAAGATATGGACGAGGAGAATCCCGTGAATGACGAACCTGAGGGACAAATACCGGAAATAAGTGAAGATCCCAAGGACGAAGTTGTCTGCTCTAAAAAGAAGAAAAATAAGCGTAAAAGCGAAGCCGAGGCAGAGGAACCAGTGACACCTGAACCAGTAGAAGCACAAGAGGAGGAAGAAATTTCTAAAAAGAAGAAGAAAAAGAAGCGGTCCAAAGATAAAAGCGAAGAGGAAATATCTGTCGAAACTAAAGACTCGCTGGAGGAGTCTGTAAGTAATTCCATACCGGAAGAAACAAGTACCCAAGAGGACCTAGAACGCAAGACTAAGAAAAAGAAACGGAAACAGAAAAACACGCATGAAAATGAGGAAGCTGAGGAGCAACCAGTTGAAATCCCTGTTCCTGAACATATTCAAGATAATGTTTCAGAAAATGATGAGAATAGTTCTAGCAAAAAGAAAAAGTCAAAGAAGCGAAAGCAAAGCGATGACGCCCAGGTAGAAACTGAAATAGTTAATGATTCAACGGGACAGTGTGAACCGTCCGAACAAATTTCAAAAAAGAAGAAGAAAAGAAAACAAGAATCCGAAGAAACTTCCGCTTCAACTCCGGATTCCAATGAGGACTCGGTTGATAAAAGTGACCCGTCTTCGGAAACTGTTTATAAACCCGCTGCAACAGACAAAATTGAAAAAATCGGTTGTTTACAGTTTATTAATCGCGGTTCACTCACAGACTATTTCGCAAGTAAAATGAAGAGTCGGGGTATAGCAAACTTTCAAATGTAACCTGTTTTTTACACGTACAATAATAAATCGCATCTTATCAAGAATGTGTCAGTTTCATGTGCACCTCGTTTTTCATTTCATGCCTGGTTTCGAAATAGAAATCCTATCGCACACTTTTAAATCTAATACAAAAGAGATATTCATCTTATTCCCCTACGCCAGGTTTGAAAATATTCCTAGCGCCCAATACTTTATCGACTTCCAGCTTCCTGCAACAAAGAACATCTTGAAACCTCAGCCCTTCGCCACTTCTTCAGCAATACACAATAAATAACATATTTTGTTGGAGAGCAAATTTCCTAATGCTTCATAAACTATTCATTGGCCAATGCGTCAAAACATAACTTTTTTTGTATTTTTACTCATTATCTTATCTGAGAAGCAAATTGCCTATAACTTATTAATTTGTACTTTTTTTATGATGATTCCTTTTCTCACCCACTTACTTGGAGTATCCTTTGCTGGTACAATACAAGACATGAAAAAATCTGTCATATTTTTATGATTTACTGAACTACAAATGTATAATATTTCCTAGAAATATCCTTCCTTGAAATTTTTAATTTGAAATATTGCAGAACCCCACGAAATGTTGTTTATATATTTTGCTTTTACTCCACATTCGGAGTATCCCATCCCATGCAATTTTTCATGATTTGTATTTATAGCCATGCACCTATTTAGATTACTTTCGGAGCATTTGTTTTTTTTTATGAAAAAGGGCTGCGGCGACATATAAGCGGGACTCGCATTTTAACCTGTGCGATATAGCTCGTGTACACAAGATAAATCTGCAAGTCTTGAGGCGACTAAGAAGATTATGTACAAGAAATTTTTCTCAACAATTTATCAAAAAGGAAAATCTTAATGTGTTAAAATGTAAGCAACATTAATTTTATGTTTTTTAGGCGTCTTCCCCGCAACAGAAATGGAGGGAGCAGGGGAATCCACGCAAGAGCATACATTCATAACATAACATTATCGGAGCGTGTTGATAAAAGTTATTAAACTTTATTTCCCGAAAGAGAGGAGGATCATTAAACTTAGCGGAATGGGATACCGCACAAGGATTCTCTCCATGAATAAGGAAACACTCTGAAGAAGAGTATTTTGGCAAAAAAAAATGTTGGGATTTTCGGATGCATGGCTGTATACCTAAAGATTTAATCTGTGTATTAAATCTGACATATTTTTAGGCAAAAGTTATGACAAGTTGACAAGAAAAAGCTAGCGAATCTTGTAGTTATACTCCCACGGAGTAAAAAAACAGAACCAAAGCCCGTCGGTTTTATATTCCTCGAGAGTTTAAAATGTTGCAAGTTGCCCCGTCAGACAACGGAAGTCGTATGCTTTCTTCGGTGCACTTTGTGATAGTTTTAATTGAATTAGATAACCAGACTGAGTGTGATGTATTCTAGCTTTGGATTTTCATTCAAACTGCAAATTAACTCAATAATTGAATAGACATGGCATACATTTTGATGAGACTTACGAGCAGGCACACGGCAACACTGCATATCTTCTAACTACTTTGTTTCACAAAAATGACACATGATATTTTATGCTCAGTTTCATAAACACTATCATAAAATATGAGTAGAAGTTTGAGCATATTTTTTTATGAAGCAAAACAAGCATGACTCGGATGTAATTGGCAAATAAAAAAAAATCAGAGTATTGCACTCATGAATATATGTATCAAAACTGCGCTCAGACCGAAAAAGTAATCCAGATGTGGAGATATCTTTTTTAAACCGGTACAAGAATTCTGAGTCATCGTACTGCACCTGGTTTCATACTTCAAAAATTACAGAAAAAACAAAATCATGCGCACCACGAGAGGAAATGAGTAGTTTACACATTTTCCTCGGCAGACAAGTCGAAGAACTGATAAAATATTTTGGTTTCATCACCAAATGCAAGCGAAAGAAAAACTTTTCATTTATTTACGAAGATACTGACGGTTACACTCTTGCTCTTCTTGTCGGTTTGCAAATTCTAGTTAGTTGGATGAATAACTGATTTTCGAGCCTTAGCTTTATGTTTGTGCTAGTTACCTATTTTCTAAGTCTCAAAATGCGACAATCAGGGAGAAAATACTTTCTTGTCAAATTAAGTTAATCGTAATGTGGTCAGGAAAATAAAGTTTGTCTTTGAATGCACTACGATTATCTACGCAATGCTTTCGAATCAGACAATAACAAATTAACTGCAGAAGCTGATAGCATCAATCATTTCAACAGCTACATATTTTGCTGCGTATTTTTAGTTTTAAAAATGCAATAAATGATTCAAATTAATTCTATTTTCGTATTGTCTAAACTGTTGAAGGGGCTTCTGCAAAAAATTGTTTTTGTTGTAGGTGATCCTATCGCATTAGTGGCGCTAATGGGTTGATTCGCTTACCACAAAAACAAAATGGGTTCATGTGCGTGCAATGCAGTTCATTTTCAACTTTTCTGTTCCGAAGTAAAAGGTACTTTTTGCAAATTTCAAGTACCATACATACTCTTTCATGATCTACTTCTAGTCTGGGCCAATTCCTAGATCTAAATTTGAAGGGCAAAATAGAACGCTTTTTTCACTCTTGACTCTGAATCTATTTTGTCTTCCCTTCGTACAGATCGTTTCAGAGACAAACCTGTGGGAAAGTTAATGGAAATATGATGAGCATTTTTTTTAAATGGATATTATAACATACATATTTTGGATTCTTTTAGAAATCACCTTTTCACTTATTTTTTTTCATCCCACAAAGTTTCACAAATTCCGTATTTTTTTCATACCGTGATTCCACTCCGAAAATGTCCTCGATATAAAATATGGGTGCTCAGCAATGCGGTAGATTTGTAAATGAGCCATAAAGAAAGATATGAATTGACACTACGGCCACATAGATCTTTTGGGATATGTTTCAATTCCATGTAGTCCATGTCATAAACAAGAAGTTTATTTTACAGCTCCAAATGGAAAGGATATGTAGGCAATAATATCACTCGACGTAATATTCCGAGTCATGTCACCTTCCGGTTGTAAGTACATGACGCAGAAAAAAATGTACTTGGTTTGGAAATGAAATGAGCATGGGTTTTAATGTATGCAACTTTTATATTCATTTACATCGCGATGAACTGATGAATATAGAGAACGAAAATGACTTTTTTAAAGAAATTATAAGACTTACAGATTATTTCTGATGGGAAATATGGTGTTAGTAAAAGTCTTGAACTTTTTTTCATCGATAGGCGAGTATTACAGGAAAAAAGCACGGAAAACATTTTCAAACGATCAGGATCGTGACTAGGTTTAGGTGACACACCTAACCAGACGTGTGTACACACACTTTATGATCCAGGTTTACATGCATTTATGATCAGATTTTGAATACATTAATCAACATCTTCCATCATCACTCCTTCTTTCATTAAATTTGGTGGAGTGAAACCTGAGAAGGGGGAAAAAATTGAAATCTTAGTTTGAGAAAGTCTGCCTTTTCGTCAATTCCTAAAAAGTTTGCGGAGTATCCCAGTGCTTATCATTTCCCTGCAGAAAGTATAGCTCTACGTTGGGGCAAATAGAGAGAAAGAGTTCCTCCCAAAAGATTTTGTATAAATAACGTTTTGGTGTAAAGCGGAAGCCAACTAAGTATGGAAGGTTTAAGTGCACAGGAGATTGAGCGTGAGTTGCGATCATTTGTATTTATTTATTCGGTTAAATAGCGTGGTTCATAAGCTAGGTCAATATGCGGTGGTGTTTATTTTGTTAAGTAGTGCAAGCAAAGGTATTTTCCGGTTTTTAGAGATTTATGACAAAAATGTATCTTTCTCCAGGAGCGAAATTCGCTTTCTCTATTTATGACATGGACGGCGTCAACACAGTGGATGCTTGCAGACTTGGAGATTTACTCCGAGCTCTGGAGCTATCACCTACTCTCAAGACAATTAGTAAATTAGGTGGAACTACAAGGCGAGGTGAGTTTAGTTTCTCTTTTTGCGTTACACCCCATCGGAAAAACTTGGGTTTTTTATAGCACCGATAAATCAACGGCATGTTATATCGACGTTTCCAGACAAAATGTTATTCCTTTTCCTCCGAGTCTCGTTCACAGATGCTGCATAAACGCTAATCAGCAGAAATGGCAAATAAATATAAACAAGATTAACTGAAAAAAGTGTTCATTTGACANAAAAAAGTGTTCATTTGACAGGTGAGAAACAGCTAACGTTGGAGGAGTTTTTGCCAATTTATGCTGACGCAAAGAAAGACAAAGATGTGGGGACAGTTGATGATTACATAGAAGTTCTTAAGCTTTACGACAAAGACGGAAACGGTTTGATTTCAGCCAATCAGCTTAGTCACTTGCTTATCGGATACGGTACTTACATGCAAAAATGACAAAAATGATTGTCAGAATGACATGCAAGCTTGAATAAAACAGTAAATTGCATGCGAGTTTATAGGAGAAAAATTGGACCAAGATGAAGCTGTTGAGATTATGAATGACTGCTGCGATCCTTGTGATGAAGACGGATTTACCAAGTGGATGCGTAAGAGAAATTAGATTATTCTAAAATCTTTTTTTTTTCTGTTCTTTCATTGCTAACAGATATTTCCTTTGTAGCGTTCATCAAACGAGTCGTTGCGGGACCACCAGAGCCAAAGACACAAATTGTTCCGAAAGTCAAGTCAAAAATTCCTTTGAACGTGACAGTCGTCGACGAGGATGAAATGTCACGAGTCCCGAGCGTCAGTTACAGCCAAGCGAAACCAATGAACCCTGAAGCCCAGGTAGCCGATGCTGAAGAAGAAGAGGAAGCTGCTGAAGCGTCATTCACGCTGAAAAAGCCTTCACGCAGTAATAGCGTACAACCCCCGGCGGAGGGAGAGTAAAAACTTGTAATTTGTTTTGTGCGTCTGTTTCTGTGTGTGCGTGTGAAACGGAGCTTGAACAAGAAAAAATTGCCACGAAAGATAACCCACTGTGTTGTTCTCCTTTGCTTCTTTTTGTAGAAACATTTGAAAAGGAATGTTTGCAAATTCTTGTATTCCTTTAAAAATATCGTTCGGGCTGAAAAGTTCTGCTCATTCAGTTTGTTTTAGGGTTTACCATTTTACCAAGTCATTTATCAATGTAAAATACCCGCACCCAGTTTCATAAAGTATCAATGTGTGAATCATATATCATCAACCTCACCCTCCTACCACTTACTACCTTTACTCTGTCTGTACCATAAACTGATCAAAATTCACATATTGAAGCCAACAGTATTATAAAGAGCTGATTGTATAAAATATGCAATGCATGCAAATGTTACAGTCTATTAACTGTCTGATAAGCATTTCAAATAAGCCTCCATCAACTCTAACTAACCTACTGAGTGGGAAGCAAATATATTTATAAATTTATGATACGAAATTTTAAAAACTTGAAATTTTGAAGATTCTATCCTTAGGAAATTAGGAATGCGTCAATGAGTCATCCCTGCGGGCTCAATATGGACCTTTGGGTTCCCCTTTCAAGGGCAAATAAATATAAAAATTACATAATAGCTAGTTGTATCTTTTGCAAAGGTAAAGTGTGTCAGTTTTGTTGATAAATTTGTGTTTGGACGAGTGACTACACTGTAACAATAATGTCAAATGACACTATATTATAGATATACATATGAAATTTTAAAAAATTGAAAGGAGTGTGTTAAAAACGCAATGTAATTTTGACTCTGGTTGTATTAAAAGTAACTAATTCAAACAGTAAAGAAATGGCTCATGTTGAAAATGAACGGGTCAGCACGAGCAAGCTGTGAGTAATAATGTTTCCCTAAGCATGAAGGAGTCCCTCTCACTATTTACAAGTACCTACAGCTCATCTAGCAAGTCAGTTTATAGAAGCAATTCTAAACTACATTGTTTATTTTATTGAAGCATTTTTTATTTATTTAGAAAAATACTTTCGATTTAATGCCTCTCGAAGTTCAGCCTTTTTCAAGTGCAAAGAGGTCAGCTTTTTAGAAGCAAACGGCCAGGTATCATACGAAAGTATCTACAGCAAACTTGGCTCATGAAAATTAGGCAGTAGGGAAGAAGCAAGACCGCCATGGCAAGGGCATAATACAATTTTCATGCATTTGTGTTTTATTTCATATCGTTCGGCTAATTTTCTAGGAGCCCACTCACTTCAAGGATTCGACATGACAAAACCAATACATGCGTGAATTCATATAAAAGTTCATAGTAAAATATATTGATGCTATGTTTAGGAGGCAAGGTTAAGCCGAATCTAAGAAATCTATTAATTTTCTTACGCTAAACTGATTTCTGGGTTTTAGGATGTGTACGGCAGGTGTTATACTGTGTAGGATATCAAAGCAGTCTATCTGACGATTTAATAGCTTTCATAGTACGAGTGTAGACTAAAACCACAGCCACAAAGCAAATATAACGTTGGTGGCGATCATAGATCATTTATGAGTTATGTTGTGAATGCAAAAGTCTTGTGTGCTTAGCTAAGCATACAGTCGACGCGTAGGTAGATAGTCGCCAAAATTCCTTTGTGTAACATTAAGCCTGTGAAAAATTAGCTGTGAATTGGC
>VICI01001768.1:0-19978 GCA_019593645.1 Akabosia matsudoensis | reverse complement strand
AATATGTCTTCATACATACAAAATAGATTTAAACCTTGGACATTTGAGCGATTACGTTGTATAGTGCCCTTTTCGATATTCACGTCAAGCTTTCTCTTCTTGTGCAAATTATGCAGGAAAACAAATTCTTGGCTGCTTTTATGTCTTCTGAAGTGACGGTTGTTTTCGTGAAAAAAAAACGAATCTTTATGTCTAAACGGACAATTTACTAAAACTTAGTGCTATCCAACGCTCATGTACTTATATTCAAGAAGATTAAAGTCCAAGAGCGATACATTCGCCATAAGTTGATTGGTTGTAAGTTTACCACTGTCATGAAATGGATGTCTATTTTTTCGAGTCAGGATTCCGCCAAGTGGAATACTAAAGAATTATGACTGCTAATTTGATCATCTAACCAGACATCTTCAAATATCAAGTGATTTCGTCTACAATGTTTACTTTGCAATATACAAGAATTAGTTATAGTAATATGGATGTTTTAGGTTCACAGAGGATAGAAAATTGCTGTCAAGATCTTTGTGTGTCTAATTTCTCTAGGATTTTAAAAATAAATTGCCACATGCAATCTCTTGAGTCCTGTTCTTGTCATTGAATTTTGTGGATAGCATAATTCCAATAATTTTTCGCGTGTATCTTCAACCATTTTATGGATGCCATCCAAATCAAGCTCTTTTATCACTTTTTGAAAACTTTTTCATTTGACTAGGACATCCTCTTCATGATTAAAGTTGTATGAAAGTCAGAATGCGTACGAGTAAAACATGTTCCCTGAATAATGTATTGATTACTCTCTCGAGTAATAAAAATGTTTGATGTACATATAAAATTGAGTAACAATGTACTGAGATCATCTATATTCCACGTCTAACGAAACGGGATGTTCGCTAAGTGATTTCAATACTGGAGAACTGAAAGCAATATAGCTTCCTATGGCGGAGTGTACAATTATAATGAGCTATTGAATAAGGACTGGTTGCGAAAAAGACACGTTTTACATCATGACATTATCCTGGAAAAACGTAACGAAATGCAAATCGATGATGGAATACCACATTTTTTCTCGTTAATCCAACCCAACTATTTTCAATAATGTTAGCGTCCTGAATCAAGATTTTCGAGCTTCAGAAAGTTCCACAAGGTATCCCAACTCAAAGGATTTCATTGAATCTTTCATAACGTCTGCTTGGGAACTAAAAATGTGGTCTACGGAAGAGAACCAGCCCAGCCGCGAGTTATTATTCCTAGCAATTCCTTCCTTCTAGTTTCCCTGTATATTTTGATATTGTCGAGTTCCACGCAGACTACCAGTGTTTCATGCTTCTAGGCAGCGTGTGAAACATACAACATGTATTTGAAAGGTGTATAGGTAATTGAATTTTTTCCTTGCTAAAAAG
Source organism: Akabosia matsudoensis (assembly GCA_019593645.1). NCBI lineage: Eukaryota > Metazoa > Arthropoda > Collembola > Entomobryomorpha > Paronellidae > Akabosia > Akabosia matsudoensis. The sequence continues at coordinate 18,581 of VICI01001768.1, read as the reverse complement.
AATTCGGAAACAAGGAAGCAGATTGTATCAATATTGAATTGAAGAGAGAACGTGCTCCATCCATATACTGCTGTAAACCGATGTTTCATGGAAAGTGCAAATCTTGTTGGTCGTTCCTGATTGACTTCCTTCACTTTTGAATACTTTTTTTTACTATAGCTTGAGGTCAGGCAGGAGTTGGCGTTTGATATGTTTTGCTCTATTACTCCATTACATTATTTCCGTGCATAATTGGAAAGGTAGGCACTATGCAAAGCACAAACTTGTTCAACAGAAAGTTCTAAGAAACGCAAAAACTGCACATCCGTTCTGTTTTATTAAAAAATTATGTTGCAATATTTTTTTTTCCTGTTTTTTATGCTGAATTTTTCGTTTGTTGGAAGCTTGTAACCACTTTAGAAATGACAGTCGTACAAGAAAATTAGAAGGAACAGAAAGCTCGTTTCCATGAAGTGAAGTATAACAAAGACAGAGTTTCAGTACTCACGCTAGCGTAAAAGTTTCAGTACACGTATGTATTATAAAAGTTACGTTTGCAGTAACTGCTGTCATCAGTGATTACCAGAATGAAGAATAATTTTTGTCGTGTGATTCAAGCTGTGCAAAAATGTAGGCCCTTTGCTATTTGAGAGAAAAGAAAGTGACTGTTTCAAACTTTTTATGATTCGCTACTCGAAATAAATCATAATATGCAAATTATTTTTTAAGAGTTTTTTATGAAAAGGAGTAGAAAACTTAGTGGCAAGATTCGTTAAGTTTTGACAGCCTGGATCTAATGTTTTACACTTCGAGTAAATTTTTTTTAAAGTTTGAAAGAAAAATGAAGTTTTGATGGCTGCTGGCTAAATCTTGTGTTATTATTACTACAAACTCGGCAAACAGATTAAGACGAAGAGTAGGGGATCAACGAAAATGTTTCTTGATACATTTCTTTTGGTTATCTGTTCATATACCTTTCTTCACCGTTTTCACTGAAAAGATTTCAGCTAAGAAACATTTTTGTTTTCATAAATGAAATACACAAACGCACATTTGTTTCGGCCAAAGATCATTTGAGACGCGCAACAATTCGCACAGTTTTACATAGAAATAATAAATCATGTTGACCACACAGCAACGTTACTAATTAATTTAGGATATAGTATGAAGATTTAAAAAAGACTTGTATCTGCCGAGAGCCTGACCTTCAAAAGGAATAATTTAAGCTCAGTATCATTCGATATGCATCCCTTAAACGTAACTTACAAATTAACTCTAACCCTCTAATCAAATGTACGTATAAAACGTGATATTCAGTATTCAGCTAAGTACACATTCATAAAAAGTGCTTAGTCAGCCAACGAAAAACTTACGAAAGGTAATGTCCACTGCTCATTTAATTGCACCTTAGAGTGTTTACTTTTTCTTTGGGCATGGATTGCTCAAAGTGTTGGGTAGAGTAACACTCATACACTTGTATTTGCTTGTACATTTGCCGTGAGATGATTGTCATATCAGACTTTGCTGGTAGTTCAATGAGGAAAATTGACATTTCAAGGTTTTCTATGAAGACGAAGAACTTGGTCGGTGGTGGTCGGTAACATCGGCCTGTTCAGACATTAAATAAATTGTAGGCATAACTTCAAGCAGGGATGTGAGGACATTCTTGATAATTCCTGGTTCAGACAATGCTCACATTGATTACTGATTATTTCTAAAATGGTTCTGTCTAATAGTAAGAAAGCCTGTGTTTGAATACAAACTCACCGATCAAAACAAGATAATCTATTGCACACTGTTTCAGTAGATGCGTTCGATTTAATTACATGTACACGTGACCATGAATAGAACATTCATTGCATGTAAGTCCATATTAGTGCGTGTCTAAACATATAGGTATACATGCGATTGGGATGTGTAAAGTGTAATTTTAAAATGAATCACCGTTCAATTTGTTACGGTTCATGGGATCGGCGACTCGATATTTGATGAATACAAAGAGTCGACAAAAAAATTCCATGCTGCTTCAGCGTGAGGATCTTCACTGTCGTATAACCGACGTGAGCCAGGAGTAAGTGACAACTTGCCAGCAGAACAATGAAATAGTTAACTGTACGTTTGTATATCTGCAACTAAACAGCGAGCTTTAAAAAAACATAGTACCTAACTTCATAACGTAATACGAGATATTCTCGGATCGCTGTTTACGGAAGCAGTTAAACGAATGACCGAGCGTTTATTTGTAAAACTAAATCCGCATGTTAATATGTTCGGTCCCATTGCACTATTATGGTTTACGGAGTTCTCTTGTTCAGTTGCTGTCAAGCAGCTTCTTCGATTGCATGTTTTGTGCAGTTGGTGACTGGAAACGTTTTTTGGGTAGAGCGGTCATCATCTTCGTCTGTTCATGCATTAATAGCAATACCCGTGGGGATTCAAATTGGCGCAAGGAAGTTCAATCTGTAGAACCCAGAGGGTTTGCTCAGGTTCATCCCTATTAAATGGAATACAATTTAATTCGAATTGTGCTCGCTGGAGTTTCTATCTAACCAAGCGAAATACGCCGAAGACGTTCCTACCACAGGGCGGGCGACAACCATGCAGACTAAGAAACACGAGGCCTTGTGAACCTCTGGGAATCAGAAGCTATTTGCAGCGAATTGCTGGTAGCTGACTACTTTACTACTCCCTGGCTGCTAGTAGCACTGTCTACTTCAATTACAAAAAACAACTTCTTTAAATTGGTTATCGAAAAAGATAAAAACTTTGGACTAGTTGAAGAAGTGGATAACGCTCTTTTGTATGACGTATTTGAGTCTTCGTGATAAATGGAGTTTCATGCTGGAGTTTTTAGTATCGATTCTAAACAGCATTCATCAAGTCCCCGGAGAATAGGTTGAAAAGGATTTCATGTAAAAAAGTACTGCACGCCCACTTTAACTTGATAGGTGAAAGTGAAAAATAGTAACGTCCATGAAAAAGTAAACATCAGAACTCTTTCTAGGAATTACAGGAACATCTCAAATATCAACCTGTCCTGCAGATGAAAACATTTTATAAGACAGAATAATGCACATAAAAGGAAAAATTACCGGAAGCGTTTGAGGCTGGATAAGACGCAAGCAAGATACTTTTTATTTCCAAAGACAGTCCAGTAGGAAATAACAAATGGATTCTGGTGAGTGAATCATAAAGTTTCACAGTGTTTTTGATAAGTTCTTGTCATTAGCGAACATCCCTTGGTCCCAAAACGGATGAGTTCTCGCAGACACCTTACATAATCTTGAGAGTTCTAAGTGGTTTTCTTGTCAGAATTCGTTAAGTTTTGAAGCAAACACAAAGGGAAATGCATTTGTAGCATGTCCGTTTCGAGGAAATCATGAGGAACGTTAAAAAGACTACATTTCTCACTGTATCAGTTTCATTAGTACTGATGCGATTGGAAAAGACGATAGCCGTCTCGGAAGGCGATGCGGAGAAAGAAAAGTTTGAATTGAGGGGGCCAAAGTATCCGCTTGAATTGCTGCCCATAATCGACGATTTCAATATTGAAGATGTTTTCACGCGACGAAATTACATGAAGTTTTTGTTCAAGTGTGTCTTTTTTGAGGGACCATGCGATTTTGTCGGAAAGTGGTTGAAGCGTAAGTACAAAACGTTAAGAAATGGGTTAAGATTCTTCAGGAAACTATTCAGTCGGTATATTGATACTCTTTCGTTATTGTGTGATTCTCTAGCAAGAACGTTGGCAGCGCTCAATGGAGAATGTCTTGTGTGCACAAGGCATCAGAAGAAGAACATGGAAAAATGGCTTCTGACACTTATTCAATACAATCAAGATCTATTCAGACTGGCCATGGTTAAAGTGTGTGTGGATATGAACGTGATGGTCCCAGAAGAGGAAAAAATTCGCATGATCCCGTTTCTTAACAAAAAAGACTTACAACGCATATATCCAGACAAGAGGTTTTGAAAATAAATTGCGTTGTTTTTTTTTACTATTGTGCCATAAAGTATTTACAATTCTTGTTTATATTGTTGATGTTTTATTAGAGTGTACCATGTATAAAACTTAAAGTAATTTACTCATAATAATAATCATTAGAGAGAGTGAGTTGATTCCAAAAATGCTGACCATAAAGTAAGATTACAGTATTTTACAAGCTTATTTGAAATAAAATAGGATTTTAATTTGACTTACCTTGATTAGAGCTTCCAGCGCCACCAACGACTTTCGCTGAAGCGAAGGCCATGAGTAGGAGTATGCCTCCCATTAATCCTGTGAAAGTCCACATTTCGCAACCTTGGAAGGAAATGTTTCCTGGAACAAAGCTTCTGATTTCAAACTTGGCGTAGCACTAAACCCACACTATTTTCAATTTCATTGATTCATCACATTTTTTAATGTCAAATCATCATAAGATAAATTCCTTCCTGCTCGATGCTACGTTGCATCATTCACTGATGTAGGATTCTGAGTTTTTTTTCCTAATTCAAAAAGAAATCCTTTATGCCATTCATATTTGCCTGAACACATGTAACGGCCGTGTGAGCCAAGTCAACATCGCAACATTATTCGATTGTCTACAGGCACTACCAAAAATCTAAGATTTATATAATATTTACTAAGGTCTGAGATACAACGAAGGTATACATCAAAAAGCCAAAAGGTAGCTTTCTTCATCCTTAAACTTTTAGTTACCTTCCAGTGGTTTTTTCTTCATGTCTTGGGAAAAACTGAGAAATAGTCTGGTTTATAAGATTTTACCTACAACCCAGTGGAAAGGTTGGCCACGGAAAAATTTTAAGATTCTGTGCAGACATTACCCAGAGGGATACAGGACGAGAACCATATCCACTTTTATCTTGTGTAGAGTTTTCGAGTAATGCAAGCGTGTATTGTAATACTGTCGAGAATTGAACCTTCAATCCATATTTTGAAGCAGACGGTGTACTTGTAAACTTGTTCACTATTTTTTTACAGGGAGAAAATAATACAGAAATAAGTCACAACGTTGCTAACTCATGCAGACATATACGAAGTTATACTTTTCTCTCATCCATATTATTTTATTGTATTCAAGTTTCTGTGTGGAAGTGTACGCAGAGCATAGATTTGGGATTCATTCCCACTTCGTATCATCATCGCACAAAATGTCGCTTTGTTCAGATGAAGAGAGCGAGCGATGAAACTGGAGCGGCATTTTGATCAAAGTCCCTGAAGGCCGAAATCAATTCAAAAATCACTTGACTCAGTCTGTATTTGATCTATTGAGGATTGAAGACTTAGAAAATCTTTCTGTGTGTGATACCAGCGAGAACTCGATGAACCAGAGATGAGGGAAAGGGTAAGGTTAGAAACTCTTCTATATAATCACACGGAGTTCCAGTTTCAGCGTAGTTTTAAGGTGACAGATTCTTTCTGTCAGGGTTTCCGTTTCGTATATAGCAGGGAAAACACATATGCCTCTATTTTTCTCAATACTCAGGAAGTCTACAACAAAAAATGCTGAGTTGCTCCAATATATTTCGTTTGTTCTTTAGGAAGAAAAAAAGTGCACTCTCACTCTCGGAGACTATGATAAGGACGATGACGATGGTTGAAACGTAAGCAAAATGCGTAAGAAATGTCAAAAGTTTCATAAGATTTTGGTCTTATTCCTTCTCGACCGAAGTCGTTACAAGAACAAGAGCAAAAATCCTACTGCTTTCTCCTGCTCGTCCGTCAAAACTGACGTTCAATTCAATGCATTAGTGGAAGAGGCGGGGGACAACTCAACTGTATTTTCCAATCGCTGAAAGATGCTTTATTATTATCATGGTGAATTCCATCTGTCTGTGAAATATTACTTTTTTTCCATTCTGGTGTTATTACGTATTTTTTGAAGACTGGTTATGCGGTTATCTGAGAGAGGTATAAGCTACAAAGACATCCTCCTTTCAATCCTTTGATTCATATGTCATGTCAATCACAACATGTGTCCTGAGAATGCCAGCACACTTTCAACTAGTGCACGGATAGACCCCACTCCAAATACAATATATTTAATTCGATCGCCTAAAAGCTTTCTACATTCGCCCACAGACACATACACATTTTCCTTTTAGTTGTTATAAATATGCATACCATCAAAGTCATATATTAGCAAATTTACTCCTGATACCAATACAGCAGTGCCTATTTGATTAGGCAATTCTATCCTATTCCTACTATGACGCTAAGACTTGAACTTCAAACGTCAGCTTTTTCTGTTGAAAGTAAATCCGAACTATTCTTATTCAAAGAATGAGGAAAACTCTTCCTTTCCTTTCCCCCATTTTTTGATCATCAGCTTTATGTCTGCTTTCACTAAGCTCTCTAAAATATACATACGCAATTACTGTAGCTTTATTGTAAAGGTAGCCAGCTCAAGTTAGTTGATAATATTGATAGTGGAAACAGGTACACATGAGTTTCCACATTCAATGTTCTACTTTCAAGCTTTTCCTTCTCGTCTGCATTTCTCGTTTCGTAGTTTGCATATAACTTTTTCTGCCATGTTATACATTGTATGTGTTCCTTTTTGAATATGCTTCTCGATTTTTTTTAAAGTAGTAACATGAAAGCCGAATGGAAGCTGAAGAACTTTGAAAAAAAATATTGAGAACATTCTAATGATTAATTTAGTTTATTTACACGCTACAGATAACTAAAATTCTATGAACTTTTACAAAAAACGTGGGTGTGTGTGTGACTATTAAGACTACTCGAAAAATAATTAACTCTGTGAATTAACCTATATTCCTAAAGGATCAACTGAGATGGTACTACAAAAAAAAATTGGTCTAAATTTTTTCTCTCTAATTTTGTCCTACAATTTTGTGTAATTGCATCGTGATGTCTGTTCAAAATACTAACTAGTGTGGTCTCCAGTCAAACTGTTAGCAACCTTTGCGTCAAATGTGATTTTATTTTATTACTTTCCTCGGCCCAGAGGATGTTATCGTAAAAATGCACATTGACAGGAGCACGTACGGGGGAAGAACAAAGGGAAAGGAAAATTACTAGAGATTCCCGGTTCTAATTAGCATTTGCGAAGGAGATGATGAGAAAGACAGGAGAAAAGGCAGTTCCAACCGGTGTCTACTGAATACCACAATAAATGCCGGGGCGAAGTTGCATCTTTTGCTCGAGCTACTTCAGAATCCCCTTCAATCATATACAGCAGGCTCATATACATCGTACGCTACGGCGTATTCCAGGCTATTTTTATAACATTAAATCTCATGACTGTTAACAAGAAGAGTCGACCTCAACGGTTAGGGAAACTATGTGCATACACATTCAACATTACTTGTTTTTGCAAGCGAAAATGAAAAGTAAGCAAAAGTCTGGATTAGACGTGGAGTGAGCAGAGAATTCTAATAAGCTTTTGGACGAGAACATGTTCAAAACCGAAACGACTCAAACACAGCAAATGCAGAGTTCAGTTGGAGTTCTTGGAATACTTGCCAGGGGATGGGTAAATACTTTACCGTAGCTAGCGTTTATGTCATTGTGTTGTACTTGTTTTTAGCCTGTTGAGCAAGAGGTTAACCACGCGACATTTTAAACTGTAATAAAACTCGTACATGGATTCAACAATTTTTCGTATGATGAAGCATCCTAACTTTTGTTATCAGTGTGGCAGCCACTATCATTCATATGCCATGTTATGAAATCAAATAAGAATTTAATTTAGTTTTTGTCGTATACATATCGTCGATAGCTATTACATACGGGTAGGAAAAGGAAAATGATAGCGTGCTTCGACAAAAAAATATTTTGAATTTGAGCTGAAATATAGGGGTTTTGCAGCCATGCTGAGTTACGTTTAATCTTTGCGATGAGTAAGGCATTGCTCTGCCATACTCAGGTGTACAGCTTCAGGTAGCTGGAAACCGCCAACGTACAGGACAAATCGATTTTGCCTTCGATAAAATTTAGGAAACAATACAATGAAAGCAATACGTCTTTTAAGGATATACTTGAAGAAACCTAAACTCAAAACATGATGACAAGGATGACGCACTAAAGGTGAAAGGAGGATGCTTTTCATACTCAAAGATTCTATTTATGAATTTGTGACAAGAGACCACGTGTTTGTGGCGAGAATCTGGTGACATTATCGTCATCTCCAAGAAAGTTTCCCACTCCAAAGGGAGGAAACTGTAACAACTATTCTGAAACGCAGCCACCGCAAACTTTCTTCCTGTTCTCAATTCCGCATTATATTTCATTGCCATGTATTTTGGAGGTTGTCACCTTGTCGTTGCACATAGTTTTGGTTTAGTGTCATGTCACAAAGCAAAAGTTACATGGTGGGTATCTAATCTAATACTTAGGTTTCATGTATGCAATCGATAGTAGCATCGAATAAGAGAATTGCGTATCAGACATGTAGGAAAGTAGGAAAGTGTGTCCTTTCTACTTTCTCGATGGTCCTACATTTTTTATAGCGAAAAATAGCATCTTTTGGCTCAAGTGAAACGGGAACAAATAGAGTATACTACAAACGATGGATATGGATAAGGTACTATATAGTCGTCATATTTTCCACACAGAAAAGCCCGACAGATTCAGTTTGGCTCATAAAAAAACTTGGCTATCTTTTTTGATATGTTCTAACGATTTCACTCTGTAAGATGGATTTTTTTTTCTAAAATGAATGGGGATTTTCAGTGAGACTTGGGCAAATAACTCATGGAATTACATGTACGCTCTCGTTTTCTGTAAACTGGGGGAAAAATAGGTAGACTTACTCAGGCCAGACCTAAAAAAAGCAGCCAACAGCTGGAAAATACACACACAATTTTATGACATGAACATGTTTGAGTTCACGAGGTCAACATTGGCAGCAGTAGCAGCAGCGGTCTCACAAAATAGACGCTGGGATGCTTCTAACAAGACGGGCGAGAGTGAATCCAACCATCATCATCATTTTCATCATAACATAACTAATACCACTCGTAAAAAAAGTGTGGTTGAGGTCTTTGGAAATGATATATCATCGAATGTCTGTCGACATTATAACTGCAGAAAAGAAAGGTCTTTGTAGTTGTTCCACAAGAGCTTTTTTTAATATATATTTTTTTGTCGTTCGTTGGTGCAAAATATCGGGCATGGTGTACACTGCAACATCCAACAACTTACTATTATTTTTGTCTATAAAAGCAGGAAAGTTTCTCTTTCTTCGTCCAAAAAAGCTACTTATGAGATGGGATGCGTTATGGAACTGTGCCTTTTTCACTACACTGTACAGGATGAATGAACCCAATCTTGCTCTTTGTTTTTCTTTTGCACTAGCTGTTTTCCGTTATTTTTTTACTCTGAGCACTTTGCCTTTTCCCAAAGACAATTGAATGGCTTGTTTAGAGGTACTTTTCAACGTCTAATTCGCATCTGGGTCATTCATGAGCACTGAACACTGTGTCCAAACTGACATTCTCTATGAAGGCTGTTTGCCTAGAAAACTAGCTTAAATCAAAAGCTAAATAGAAGAGAGAAAAAAACGTGTTCCCTTTTCCGTCATAAACGAAAAAAAAGAAGAGAAAGTTATTGGAGATTTTTTCGTCTACTTTCTTCTTCCCACTGACACTCGCCAGATGTATGTTTAGGCATTTTGTGTGTGTGTGTGAAAAATGTGAATATGAAGAGAATCCTGGAAAGCATACGAATCACCAGGAAAGTATCAGGCGGCAATAGTCAAGAACCCATTTTTAATAGGATGCACACACGTTGTCTTCACCGTACGCGCTTTTCCACGAGGTACGAATGTATTTAGAAACGGCGATGGGTTAATTTTGCATTCACCGCACAACCTTTCTTTTTGCAGTATTTCATTTTCACTGCCACTGTCATTTCCGTACCATTGATGATAATAGGTTTTTGCTAAATATAAAGGTTCGGCTCGTTGGTGTGCACTCTGCAACGTATGATTTTGTACGGCAATAGAAAATTCAGCCGGGTGAGCAGAAAAAAGGAGGAAATGCTTCAGACTTCCTTCCTACTTGATTCTATTCAAGCCACGATCAATTGCAGTTAGTCAAGAGGGTTATCTAACAGTTTAATATTTTCACACATTTCTACTCATTCATTGGCCACGTCGTAAATGAGATTGGTCTGAACTTATTCTTGCGCGCTTCACTGATTCTTTAAGGTTGTAAAGGCAAACTGAAAAAACCTTTCCCATTTTACACCGGTCGCAACGAAACAAGCGCTTTGAGACAAAAAAAACTGTCACTAGCTCCACTTTCTTCACTGTGTGTTTTGCATAATGTTTGAAGGTTTGACGCGTTAAACAAAATAATGATTCGGGGAACTGCTCAACTACAAAGTGTTGAAATAATGCAAGCAGAACAGAGCCTCAAAAAGAGCCAGACGATTCCAAAGTCATAACACGCTTGTGGACGGGGAGTGAAAAATTACGCGAGTTGTCTTGTCAGTGTTGTCTGATCAAATAATATTTTTTGGTGAGACATTCCCAGGGAATAAGAGGAAAAGCCCATGCATATTTACATAAACTTACGCATTTCACAATTTTAAAGTTGGCACGCACAGTCAGCCAGTCAGTCTAAATAATTTTCGGCTAGCGTAAATAGCGTTTGTCCTTATCAGTCACAATTTTTCAAGCCACTTTTTCTCACAAAGCCTCGCACTCTAGAACTATTAACATTCCGTTCTCAGGCAAGTAGACACTCGNCTAGCGTAAATAGCGTTTGTCCTTATCAGTCACAATTTTTCAAGCCACTTTTTCTCACAAAGCCTCGCACTCTAGAACTATTAACATTCCGTTCTCAGGCAAGTAGACACTCGTTTGCAGAAAATAAAATGACCAATTCCTTTTTATTCTCTTTTAGCACACTTTTTCCCCCTCACAGATTACCTCTCTGCAATCGTACAAATAAAAAAAAATTGTGTCACTGATATTATCATAAACAGCGATTTATTCAATAGGCTTTCTCGAACAGAGATTTTTTTTTTTGCATTTTATGAAAAATTGAGGTTTTAATAAAACTGGTCCTTTCTTCTTACACGTCCGCGGTTCGGGGTATTTTGACTCAGTTTTTGGGTAAAGATGCACCGGTGAAAAAAAAACAGAGATTTGTCTTATTCTCCTCTTTTACCTTATCATTTTCCTTGAGTAAAAACAGCACCACAGCGAGCAAGCTCCTTCCCACAACTCTCTGTGTGTTCTTCCAACACACCTTGCTTCCCGACTAACTTGCGAGTCAGCCTGTTTCCCAGATTTAGGATGGAACATGAAACTGCTCTTCATTCATTTTCAGTCGTCCTTTTTCTAGCTTTAGCAAAGAGAAAAAGGAGAGTCAGAGAAGCACCCAAGAACAGAAACCAGCAGCACTCTCTTTTACTCCCAAGCCGAAACTGATCTTTGGATCGCTTCTTCCGAAGAAATACAAAACCTGTCTGTCTCTCAGTTCCTCGCTCTGCTCTTGTTTGAATAGTGGTATAGGACAGTTACAACAAGACATCCAAACTAGCTTGGAATAACGGTTTTTGGTGCTAAAAGTCTTGTGTGTGAGAAAAGGAGGAGTAGCTTGGCTTGCTCTCTTTTTTCGTCTCTACCAAAAAGCTAGTAAACTGATAGCCAAACTCGTATTTTCGTGACAGAAACCCCCCGAAAAAAATACTACCAGCTTGTTTTTCTTCACGTTTTTCAGCTTGGAGAAATGGACGTGTTGATGCTGAAGCAGATTTTTTGATATATTTTTTTTGCTTGTTCCAGCCAAAAGCTCTTCTCATCACATCAGAGCCACAACAGAGTGTGCTAGCAAGTAAACTGCTTCAAGAATTGAACACAATCTTTTTATATGTATTTTTTGTTTCCTTTGCAAAGCCACATGCACTGGAGAGAAATATGTACCGTAAAACTTTTAAAGAACGCCCCGGTGAAAAAAACAGAAAAAAATTGCCTCTCCACGCCACGGTGATGATTGGAGATTCACCGATAATTTGAGACACAGATTAATTTTAATTATAATCCAGGCAAACAGAAACTAAATTGTTGTCATACATTTCAATAAAAATTCAATTCTAAGTGGCTTGCTTTTCGTCATTTTTTCTGTGACTAAACGCTTATTAATGTCAATATTGTGGGCTTGAGCTCTGTATTATACCCGCCGATATTTAGAGACCCGAATTGGTTTGGTGCCCCAGCAAAATTTAAATTTTTCTCTTGACCCCGGCGTTATTTAGACACCGACGATCTTTAGTGACCCCGGCGTTCTTTAGAAGATTTACGGTATGTGTAGTTACTCGCGTTGTTCGTGGTGGAAGTGAAGATGGAGAGAATTACGACACCGGGATGGAGTGTGTGGTAAATATATTCTTTAGTTTATCATCATGATTATAATCCCCACACTAGAATAAAATGTACACAAAACACTCTCTCGCTTCCCCTGCATTTTTCATAGACAATCTTTTTTCTGAGAGGAACGGAGGAATGTTCCAGGATGAAAAATAAGAGAGAGAATCAAAATGGCTTTTACTTTGGGAAGGAAACTTGTGAAATTACCGTTAGCATAATGTTATATGTTTTGTGACACTTGATGTTTTCTTCTTCTTTTTTGCGCAGCTATTTGAAAACAGCTCATTTTCTTAAAAGTAGTCTTGCCAAAAGGTAAAGTATTGTTGGTTTTTTTCTGTAATGGATTTTATGCGTTTGATAGCAGTCCATATGTAAAAATATTTTCTTCATTTCTCTGAGACTTCAGTCGTACCAAATGTACAGCGTGTCATTGTTGTAATGCTCAAATAATAAGAAAAAAGCATGCAAATTAGAGCATGTGTCATTTTAAAATAAATGTTTTTTTCTTTTCTTCCAAGGACCAGAGGAAATGTTCACTTGTGTATGGGTGTCATGTATCAAAAGAAGTGTTCTGAACAAACAAGGGAGACCCTTAAAACTAGAGAGAGAATTCTAAAAAGAAACAGCAGCGCGTTGCAGGATTCATTGTACGTAACAAAGCTTATTTAAAAATGAAGCACAGTTCAGTTTACTGCAAGACAGAACTACCAGTGATGCAAGGATGCTTATTTCGCAGCTTACTTCAGAAGAGATGACGTAAATGGATGTTATCTTGTCATTTATTTTTTTGCAAAAGAAAAGACGAGACCCACTTACCATTCCATATATGCTCTTGGCGATGCTTCCAAACAATGTTTGTGTGTCATTGGAAAAAGGTCATGCTGAAAAAAAAACAAGTTTTTTTTGTGCTTCTTTTGACTATCCGTCATTTCTACGAACTGATCAATCTTTGCCAACTTTTCGCTGCATATAGTACATCTTTTTAATCACTTATTTCCCGGTCTCAAATCGTTAAAAATTCAATACTTTTTGGACCATTAAATTTTTAGTAAAAACATCTGCAACAAAGTTAGTAATTTTTATTTAATCCTTCCCAGATCCTTCCTAACCGAAATCTAATTTCGGATATGGAAAAAACCAGTCTACCGGTAAATTCCAGCCTGTTTCCCAGATCTCATACGACGGCGACCGTTCTTTTCTTTGTTCCATATCGACACGTATATGGCCCAATTTGTACCAACTTACCCCTTCTTTTTGGCGTCATCTTAGCAATTCAAATGGTTCTTCAAGAACTCTCTATAGACTTCAAGAAAGGGTTTGTTTATAACAGCAGGTTACTTACTTCAGAAAAACACTAAACTAAGATCCTACAAACAAGATAACCAACAATATCTCAGAAGGCAGAAGGTCTTTGATTGCGAAATAATTTGTTTTTGTACTTGTCTGTATTCAAATGTAAACAAGTATCTGTTCTGTCTGTACCGATCATGCTTTATTGGATAATTTTTCAATCCTAGTCATTTCTCACTCTTGGGAAGACGAAATAACAACTTGGTAGGTCTTCAGTTTTTTGTGCATTACCTGATTTGTTTGGTGCTCCTCCACATGGGCATGAATATGAATTGCGAAATACCATTATCATCATGACCAATTGACTATTTCTTCCTTTTTTCAACAGTAATGAATGCACATGAATCACACACACACCTGGCTGCCGTTGTTACTTGAGAAATTAAAGGTTGTGTAACATATCAAAAAGGTCTTCCGTGTGAAGGACTTGGTTGAGAAGGAAAATTGGGTTTCCAAGTCTATTATTTGTTGGGAATCGTAGAAGAACAACGGAGTAGGGGATAGTATTGTCGAACAGAAATGCACTGAAGTGATTTTGAGTGAAGTGAAGAGTTATTTACGCTTTTTTAAATTTTACTGTGATAAAAATATACAAAACCCCTGAGTTGGAGGACTGAGCTGATCTTCTGTCGGTTTTTAAAGTGTCCAAGTTTGAAGTATTGTGCTAGTTCAGATATATAATGTCATCGAGTGAAGAAAGGATTAGGCTTGTAAATGAGGAGGATGGTAGTAGGTCGCCTGGTACTGGAAATGGAGGTGGAGACGCTGACTCAGCAAAACCGGGTATGAACGTTTATGTGCATGACTTCTCGTCATTGGAGGAACCTGGGAGCAGTCAAGGAACTCCATTTTACCTATCAGAAGAGGAAGCGCTGGCGGCGAAGGCGAGTTCAGTCAAGGAACATGACGTGCCCGAGGAGGAATCAGCTGCAGCGGAGAAGGTCAAGTCAGAAATTGACAAGGAACTAGAGGAGAATGACGGATGGCTTAAAATTCTTGGGAATGATGAGATAATGAAAAAAGTGAGTATACATATATGAAGAAATATTCAATTGACCGAATAGTGATGAGATGCATCAAGTTTCAATTTTTCCTGTAAGGTCATAAAACCGGGTGTTCCTGAAACGAGACCATTACGAGGAGAAATATGCACGGTTCGAATCGAGGGAAAGTTGGAGAGTGATGAATCCGTCGTTTTTGAATCCGAAGAGTCCTTCAAGTTCCAATTAGGCGATGTTGAGGTACTAAGTCCTTAATGATTTAAAAAATTTTCAAACCAAAACATTTCCTCTGTGTTCGTTAGGTGATCACTGGTTTAGATATGTCGATTCCATTAATGTGTAAAGGAGAAGTCGCATTAGTAAAAGTATCCTCACGGTTTGGTTACGGAGCCAAAGGATGTCCGCCTAAAGTTCCTCCAAATGCGCGATTAGTTTACGAGATTGAACTGTTGGACTTCAAAACAGAGAAAGACCTTGTAGAACTCACAGCTGCGGAAAGAAGGAAGATTGGCAACAAGAAAAGAGAACGTGGAAACTGGTGGTACACGAGAGGTGAAGTTTCTCTTGCCATTCAGAGTTACAGAAGGGCATTAGAATTTCTAGATGAGGCTGAAGGGGGCATTCAGTATCCGTCATCATCAGAAGAACCGGTACGCTACAATCCCACCACAGAAGACATATCCGCGGATGATATCGAAAAATTCATTGAAGATCTTCTTCTTTTTGTTAGGTTTCAATCAGTGATGAGCTTAAACAACTCTTTGAGGATCGGATTAAAACCTTGAATAATATGGCTCAAGCGCAATTAAAGCTGAAAGCGTATGAGCCGGCCTTAAGCTCAGTTGAATCCGTGCTTAAATGTCAACCAAGGAACGTGAAAGCCTTGTTTAGGAAAGGAAAGGTAAGATAATCGTGACACAGTACTTACAAAAAGCATTAGACATTAGGTAAATATGCAATTTTTGCAATTTTATTGAATTTACAGATATTAGGGGAGAAAGGGAGCACAGAGGCGGCTCTGAAGGTGCTACACATTGCTAGTGACTTAGAACCAGATAATAAAGCTATTCAACAGGTAATCACCAAACGTTGTCATGCTTATTGTTGTTCATCAAAAGGCACATTTGAACAAAATTTCGTCACTTTCCTACAGGAAATCGCCCTGCTGAATCAGCGGCAAAAGAAAGAGCATCTTTCCGAGAAGCTGCTGTACAAAAGGATGTTTAAGGACTCCACCGATAAATCGCCAAGTTCAAAAACTACGAGTAAATCAGGTTCGTACAAGTCAGCCTTAACCGTGGGCCTTGTGCTAACTGGGGTGGCGGTAGCTGCAGCTGGAGTTTTCACATACCGGTACCGATTAGTGTGAAATTTGCTAAAAGCTTGCTGCTGGAAACCATTTTTAATTAGACTTCAATCTTGAGTTACACAAACTCGATAGTGATATTACTACTTTTTCTTACTCAAGTATTCAATCAGCTATATGAAGCAAATTATAGCGTAATTGTTTATGTATGAGCTATTAGTGGACTGAAGTATTGTATATTCCACTTTAGGGGGTTGCGGCATCATTAAAAATCAAAAATACTTTTTGAACAATGACCTAAAAGACCTGTTTACCAACTACACGTCATCTTATTCCTGCCTGTCGAGTGCAGATCATCGTACATTTCCATCTCGACCTGTACACAGTGAAAAAACTTTAAAAATTCACCAACTTGACCTCAGTTGGAAGACAAACCCACAAGCTTTACGTTTCCCTAGTTTATCTTTACAAATTACTTAACAACCTACTTAGTTTACTGCTAACAAGTGACTAAAAAACTACTAACTTCGAATGCCAATTTTACCAATTTGGCCTATTTTTGTATAAAGTAACATTTTTGTGCTCCGCTGTCAATAGTAAATTTTTTAAGTATGAAGTAACAATTTTAAGGATGAAGTTTTCTTTTAAAACATGATGCTTTTCAGATAAGTAGTTTGCGGTGAATTTTCAAAAAGATCATGGATTTTTAAACAAATCGCCTCTGTTGATGTGCGCTGCTGCTGCATGCTTGGATTCAAAATGGGAGTGTTAAATCCACTATCCACAATTAATCTTTAAAGAAAGTATAGTATAAGTTTATATTAGTAGCTACAAATTCCAATTTTTGTATTTAATTTAAATTATCAATTTGATAAATCAATTCAGAATAGTAATGACCTGTTCCGTTTGCAATGTGTAATTTAATTAGTAAAATAACCCAAATTAGAACCCGTAAAACTATAACGCACTTGGAACTCATGCCTTGGAATAGTCTCCTACTACAGCGGATGTCTTTGAGCATCAGATTTCGAGGTGACCACGGCATCCTGGCCCAAGGGGAAGTCAATAAACTTTTCTTTCCTATGAAGCTACACATTCATTTTTGAACTCTTTTACCAATCTGTACAAAGCCCGTCAACAAAATTATTTTACGATAAATTATTTACCTCAAAAAACAAAACTCCAAGTAAAACCGTTTTCATTGCTACTCCGATATCGTCAGACCAGCTAATCTTATGATTCAGAGGGCCCTGTCCCAAGACAAATTTTCCCAAACAAGTCAACCTAAAATAGGAAATGTTCGCGACAGTTTCGAACGTTTCACAGCTAATGACAACCAACGATCTGCCAATCTTCCGTGAGGATTCCTCCTTTTTGCTTTGCCGTATCACTCTGTAAGTCTGGATGCCATATTGGTCAACCAATCGATAGCCTTCAGTTGTCGCTTCAATCCGTCCGACATGGGATTCCTCTATAGAATAATATACTTCTACAATCTACTAAACACAACTCAAACATGTCACATAAACTATGGATAGCGAGGCATTTTCTTAAAAACAAGTCTAAACATACATCAAGCTGATCCGCGTTCCAGTGAGAGTACCGCTTGTAAGTTAGCAACTTTAAACTATTCGTAATTGTATTGAACACTTTAATTGTGTAGCCAACCCTCATTAAATCATAGTTACTGCAGCAAAAACGTTTCAAAAATGGGAGACAGCATCCCTCCGTTTTCTTCTCGATCAAGTATAAAAGTGTATTCTCTGAGAAAACTTTGTACTTCAAGCTGCCCCCTTGTTTTTGGAACAGAGAATTTTCACAGATTAAAAACATATCATACCATAATTTATAATACAACCAAAATATATAATGGCATAACTCGTACTGACTGCAGCAGCACGTGTCTTCAGCTATGACAATCTCATCCGCATTGTAGAGACTGACGAAACCGGGCAAGTAATCAGGATCGTTCTGGAGATCGGTTAGTTGGAGGTATCGCTTTGCGTCCCTTTCAAAGTCACCCACAGTAGATTGGATGGTTCTAATCGACACTCGCTCTAATGGAGTTGAAAAAAGGCAATGTCATTTCAGCCGTAAGGCTAGATTGGCTATGCATTTTTTATACCTAGAAAGCGAACCCTCCGTTTTTCGCTTTTCAAATCAGCGCCGTGACCGGACGCAAGAGGGTGAATGTTTTCAGAGGATCCGAATATGTAGCTACCAGTGCCGAGAAAGGAAGCCCTCCCAAGTTTCATAGGTGACCCTTCATTGCTATAACTTCGCTTATCAAGTCTCAAATTTGAACTTTCACTGCTAGCCCTTCGTTTCTCATCGTCTCGAAGCATTTCCACTCCCGACTGAACTGATGGTTTCCTTCCAGATCCCATACCAAACATACTTGTCCGCAGAGTTCGTAAAAAGAAAAATCTTTCCACCGCCTGAATAGTCCAAAAACAACATTTTCAAGCATTTTTTTCTTTAAGGCTGCATTCAAGATGAATTTTAAGAATAATGGTTGTTTATTTTATTTTTGGTAATGTCTTGACGATCGAAATTGTCTACGCAATTACAGCGGGTGATTGCTTGCACGGGTTTTGG
>VICI01001767.1:0-20003 GCA_019593645.1 Akabosia matsudoensis | reverse complement strand
GGTTCGTCGTGGATGAATACTACGGGATCACTTTATCAGTGTCAAACATGAATTGGAATGCAGTAGAACATTGTTCTTATGCTAAAGCAATCAACTTGAATGGCTTTTCACGGGACGTACGCTATCCACAGATCATAACAGAAAGATTAACGAGACTCGTGATAACAGACTTCGTTGCGTACTACAGTTTAATGCCGATTCTTGAAGAATCATATTTGCTGGAATACCTGGAAATAAATTGTGTCGAGTTCTTGCAAAAGTCAAGACTTGTTGAGTACAACTCACCCGAATACTTAGAACAAAAGGGAGAAGAAAACTGGCTTCCGAACCTGAAACACTTCAAGTTTATCTCGTGCACAACTCAGGGTGGTGTTTATAACCATGTCATACCAGCGCCGCCAGCTATAAATGAAACTTTCGGGGTTGAAGACAGAACAAGGACTAATTTTGACATTAGCCGAGGAGAAATGGAGTTCATCCCTTTTATTTTACAAATTTTGTCTCTCACAAAATCCCTTGCTCATGTCGAAATGACGCTCACCGACATTTGGAAACTTTCTTTTCCTGACATTCTTCAAATCGATGTAGAAATGCCGCCAGCGTTTTTAGACGTTTCATCATGGCACTTCGGATCGAAGCGATTGCTCCCTGTTGGAAACCTTGCTCAGAAAGTCAACTCTTTAGTGTCTTTATCATTCAACTTTCCCTTCTATTTCGACACATTCTTTATCAAATTCCGACCCCTTGAAAAGAACGAAACAAGCCGTAGTAAACCGTACCAGCTTGAGGAAGTCATAGTTCGTCAATCATTCCGATGGTCGCAAGAAATGGTTCAAATGGATGGATCCTGGCTACAAATTTTGGATACGCAGAAAAGCCTCACGTCTTTGGAATATCCGTTTCCTCTTTCGACCAGCGACAATAGAATGGCTGACATAATCCAATCCAACTACAAAACCTTGGAGAAGGTTGTTTTCACCGGGCATCGAGAAGTCAGAATCGATGACAATGTAAGAGGCGACCGTATAACGTCTTGGGATGCGCAATGGTTCAGTTCTTGTGAAAATTTACAAGAGTTGAGTCTGAAGGCCAACACAAGATTTATTTTGACACCTTCAAACATCGCGTCAATTGTCAATATCCACTTGCTACCAAATTGTCTCAAGCAGTTCACACTTCATGGATGCATTGACGCCAAGAACTGTCCTTTGACAAGTGTATTAAACAGCTTGGTCAACTTGCAAACATTTTCACACCAAGCAAGACTCTGTCCTTGGTTCAAGCTCGAAGGCTTGCCAGTTGGACAGTTGCAAATATCTCATGCTATTGATGTAATCATGTCGCTGCCCAGCCTAAAAACATGGACGCTTGAATGGTATGACACAACCGCTTCGATGATCGCTCAAGCGCTGATTAACTCGGAAATGCCTCAGCAGTCTGGATATTTGTCTACACAGCTTATGGAATGGGTTGGAAACAAAAAGGACACTTTTCATTGCAGCCAGACATTAGTAGATCGTTCAATCAAATCTTTAACGATACAAGTGTTATCTCGTGACTTCCTAAATCCATCTTGAGTGAAAATGAATGTATTTTTATCAGAACCATGTCATTCTTTATTGACCAAAAAAAGCTCATCAAGATCCAGATAAATAGGAAATGAAAATCAAACGTGTCAACTAGAAATGTATTTGTATTGAATTGGTTGTTTTTCTTTATAGACGGATTGTGGACTGCTCGTGTAAGTGCGTAGGGATATGTCCAGGTAGTTCAATCGGTGGTTGGTCCGCTCATTACTCGAATTTTTCCATTCGATTTCTAAAAGAAAAAAGAAATCGTTATTACGGATCGTTGTGCATTGTTTGGAAGAGTTTTTTTGTTCCCTTTACCTCTCTCGGAAAAAAGTTTGGCATTTTGCCGTTGGGTGTGCGAGCAGGCTGGAAAGTTCCCTGCAGGAAGCCTGCAACTGCTACCAAAATCTAGGCCCATTGGGTTGTAGAATTGTTGTAGGGGAAAGCAGTTGTGCGTTGGTGGTGACACGACGACTAGAATCTGGTAGATTACCGGGACCTTGTATGTTTCCAGGAAGGTATCTTGTATCCATTTAAAAAGAAACTGAGAAATAAGGCTTTTCAAAGAAAGTGAGGGTGAAACTGCATATCCAATGCATTGGAAGTTGGGGAAATGATGGCTGGTAACTGCAGGGCGAAGTCCAAGGTTTATTTCTTTTGAATCACAGCGGTGTGGTTGCTTTTGCACACATGGAGTTGAACATGAAACGGCTGTATATTTTGATCGTCTCAAGAATAGTAACGATGAAACTACTGATACCACAATTACCACTGCACCCAAAGTGACTGTGAGGAAAACCGGCAGCCACATAAAATGCAAGATGTTGGAATAGGTAATAGCAGAAACCACATGGGCTATCAGGACTTCCGCTTTATGGAACAGATTTCCGATAAACCCTTGCGAATTCCATAGTTTTCGTCTTAGATCAGAGATTCGGGAATTCAAGAAAAGCAATTCAATTCAAGAAAATAACAAGTATACAATATTCATCTCGAGAGCAAACCAAAGTACGGTTGAAAATTGTTGAAAAACTCTTGTACTTCGATTCAATGTCTCCCTAACATTATCCATGTTCGAGATAAAAATAGGCATTTATCTGTCCTATCAGTTCACAGTTTTGGTTGAAAAGCTAAGATAATATGCAAAACATTTTACGTACTTCAAAATCTCAACTCCTGGGTGAGCCTGAGACGAACCGAGTATCAAGTATCAAGCTACCTCTTTGTCATTCCATAGCATTATCCCATTTGGTAAAGCTACGAGCTACTATCGGAAGTGAACTTTTTTATGTAAAATATTGCTCTGTGATAACGACTAAAACCGTATTATTCTGAATAGGGGATATGAGATGATTTTGAATACTTAATCGTTTTGATAGTTGAAACATTTAGGCTCTTGGGGGAAGAAGTACGTGAACACGAGAAATGACCATGTAAAGACATCAGAATAAAGCAAGAGGATGAAACATGTATGAACATTCATTGTCAAGGTGTCCTGACTTATCAGTGCCTATCCGTTCTATCCATAGAATGAGAAGAAGTCTAAGGTTCTATTTCATCAACAGTTACGATTTTCATGCCAAGAAGAAACGTTTTGGCTTGACTCATGAAGTGGAATGGATTAATTCGCTGACTGCAATACAAAATACCATATCCACGTTGAACCTCTAACTCAAGAAGAATTTTATGACAAACGAGGAAAAACTTGATGACAAATTGAACAGAAAAGATGATCAATGACCAAGGTCAAGACCAAGCAACTCCAACCAAGGTATCAGAAGTAACATTACCAACACTACAATTACCAGCGGTAGGCAATGAAGAATCAGGTCAAGCATCACCCTCAAGCACAGNATGATCAATGACCAAGGTCAAGACCAAGCAACTCCAACCAAGGTATCAGAAGTAACATTACCAACACTACAATTACCAGCGGTAGGCAATGAAGAATCAGGTCAAGCATCACCCTCAAGCACAGCTGCCATTGCAAATCACTATCATGGCAATGCTGATGAACTAGACGCTGGCTATTACAGTGTCTTAACTGCTTCGTCCTCAGTTGACCTTCGCACAGAAGCTAGTCAAAACAGAGCCACATCAACATCAAACGCAACAACTCTCGACTCCAATAACTTATCTGAGGGGCACGCACAAACTATAACAAACCCTATTTCGACAAGCATAAGTCAAACACAAAATGTTACAATCATTGCTTCCAGGAGAAGCTGCCACTCCCCCTGAGGATACCGGATTTTTTGGTTTTCCGCGACAACCAGGAGCGCCTTTGACATTTCTTGAAATTCTTCTTCAGTTTGCCATTGCAGGAGCAATAGGTCTAGTTTTACTCATTGTCGCCGATATAATAGACGGGATTTATAGGCATCCGGGAGGCTGGAACAGAGGAAAACCAAATCGTTATCGTTTCAATCGCAAATATATTGTACAGAAGAACTAAAAATACAATAATGATAAAAATACGTTTAGTAAGTATGTAACTGTAAACCATTATGTTGAGCATCAAATGACTAGGCTTAGGATACAAAAATTATTGTTTGGTGTTTTTATTACAAACATATATCAAAAGGAGATGCATACAAAAGAGTACAAATACTAACATTCAGCCTTAATAAAGTTAACGCACTTGTCCATTCACACGTAATATGGTAAAAAGAAGTTATTCGAAATAGTCACGAAGTACTTTACTTGTACGTGCTAATCTTTGCATAATGAACGACCATCAGATCAAAACAATCCTCGACTAAACTGAACTTGACGCTTGTCATTTGATATACCTTGGTTATCACGAGAAAGTTGCCTGTCCAATTGAACTTGGACTAGGAGTTTTCATGATCTTCGTACTTCACAACAATCAATTTCCTCTTTCCTTGCAATCGCTAAAGGCCTTCTTTACTAAAGGCTGCCTTACATGATACATAAAAGAACGTACTAAAAGGGCAACAGGACAAGTCAATAACCATCGTCAAATTTCTCGTCAGCAGTTCTTCGTCATTCCTCTTGGCAGCAAAATTATCTATTCTATAATATAATGGATATACTATGCAAATGGGCAAAATAAGCTCGTTAATGTACGAATACAACTTCCAACTTTTATGTTTTTGCTTGCCTACGAAATTGTATGCACCAATGACCCATATTGGTTTCCTCGTTACACTTTCTTATGCACTCGCTAAAAAATTCATGGGCAATGTGCCTGCATCTCATTCAAGGTCATGACTAATTGAATTTTCAGCTTTTTGGCAATTGCAGCAACTTTTTTTCTCATCTGCCAGTTATAGCTTATTTGCCGGCAAAATTCTAACTTTGACAGTTGCAGTTCCTTAAACCTTTTATATCACCATTTCCTAGCTCGGGTCAGCATATTGGATGCTGCTGTACACCTACTTACCTATGAGTCGAGCACCTACAAATAATTAAATACAATTTGGACTTAACATTATGTATTTTAAGGAATTTTTGTTTGAGTTGAAAATATAAAAAGAACTAACTAATAGCCTCTTCAAGGCACCCAGAAATGTATACTGAATGCTATACACTTGTTAGAAGAAATAAGAAACTTAAACAGGTACCACACTGCCCCATGGAACTTCTTAAAGATTTTACAAGTCTAATTCAGCTATGTACGCTAATTAACGTACTTCTGAGAACCGACACCCTACTTTTGGCACGTTTTTACTTGACTATTCAATTCCATATAAATAGTATTGATCTTTTACTCGCTGACGGGACACGTTTTCATTCAGCCCAATAAAAACATAAAATGTTTAAAAATACAGAGAGATTCTTGGATAACTTTGAAAAAAAAGTTTGTAAAGCTCACGGGACCGATGGAATAAAAAACTGGAGAGTTGGAACGGAAACAAAGCGGCTGTAATAATATCTGATTGGTCTTGAGTGTCCATATGGAGGAGGCGGCGGTGGAGGTCCATACTGGTAGCTAGGTCTGACTCTCACAATCCTTCGACAAAATCCTTTGTGATCACGACGCTCATTTCTTGGACAAGGTCGCTCTGGGACTATGATTGTAGTCCGGTCCAAAGACGACTTTGGAAACATTGGAGGTGGACCAGGTACGACTAAATGGTCTTCAGGGGCAGGAGGGCCAGTGTGCAACGACAGCTCTTCCAAATTATCATACCGCTTTGATGCAGTATGCGTTCGCGGTCGCATTCTCTCTGAAATCGCCACTTCACTTGAAAGCCCTTGAAGGTCACGTCGTCCGTTTGGATAGTTGTCTATGGAGTCCGACGATGTAGGGACCTCATTGGATATGGGCCTGTGGAAATCGTAACTGACATCAAATCTACTGTCACATCACAGGGACACTTAAGGCAAAGAATATATTTTAGCGACCTTTCACCACTATGCTCATTGTCAGAGTACGTGTTGGACACTCGACACCTCGAAAACCTTCTCGACTCCAGAAAGAATTGGAAAATGCTGCAAAGCTCGTCATTTGGTGCGGATGAGCCACGAGGCTGGCTTTCTTCCAAAATTTGCCTTATTCGTTTTTGACCTCCTGTCGCAGACACATCATGCTGGACATCTCCAATACTTACCACCGGAGACATTTCCACATTGCGTAATTCTCTTGTTTCGGGGTTCTTCTCTCCTTGTAGTCTCGTTTCTTTTTGTAGGCTTCCTGTCACTGATATTTTATGATTGCTATCGGATATAAGTGATGGGACAATCGAGGAGTAATCCTCTCCAGAGTGATGTATTGGCACTGGGGCAATCGGAGTTTCTTCTGTCACTATCGGATGGCACTGAACGCATGTTATCATAAATCCCCCAACTAATAAAATGTACTTTAACATCTTGATTATTTCCGGTTCCTCCATTGTTTTTCTGACAATCGTCTACAGATCACGCGTCACATGCAAAAGTTAACAAGCTAGAAATGACTATTTAATTTAAATCTTGACACACATAAGTTACTCCCAACTTCCCTTCAACTTCAGTTCCATCACTGTGCAAGCTTTATTTTTAATCTTCGTAACAAACGGAAACTTTAGTGTTCAACACAAAATTATAAATTCAAATCAGTCCCTGAAAATAATTTGTTCCGATCACTCGCTCATGCAAAGTAAATCCAATTCTCATGACTATGAAAAACGCTTGCTTGTGTTCACGCACTCATTGGACTTTCCATTGGTCACAAAAATTATATCATCACACCAGTAAATCTGCTCGAAAGACATCCTCAGCGAGACGCAGTTAGCTATTCCAGCACACTTGGAGAGGACTGCAGGTTTGACGTGAAAAAATTGCACACTAAACAAACGCCTAAGCCAAGTAAAACGGTGGAGTAGCAAAGGAAGGGGAAAAACGTAAAATAGTAATAATAGCTAAAACACATCCTTTATCTTGTCATTAAATATTAAGGTGGACTGCATCTATAGAAGAACATTCAATAAGTATGCGCATAATAAGTGAGATTTGCAACAGAGGCCGAACATCTACTTGCGTCCATAATAAAACACTAGTCAAGTCCCTTCAAGTACCTAAATTGTCAGTTAACTCACATCGAAAATTATTTCTTTTTGCTATGAAATGTTACGCGTGCGTGTCTCTTGTCTCTTTTCAGGACAACGAGTAGCTGACGAAGACCATGTGCTGTGATATATGACTTTTGTCATTACCATAAAAATTAGTGTAGTCTATCTACTAAATGTAGCTGCATTCATTATTTTATGGAGTGCTTTATTAATTCCTGTTCAAACTAGCAAAAATTTTATCCATTTCTTCAGCACTATTTTAACACGACACATCAACAAGAAAGGCAAACCTATCCGTTTGGATAAGCTCTTGATAGTGTCGACTATGTCTTGAGGATACACGAGGAAACTTGTTTAGATCGGTTCAATTATTAGTTGAGGATTGGCTCTGCGTTATTAAGTTGCAGTCAAAATTGTCGGTCGTGTTACCTTGAAAAGGTACAATGATTTGTGAGGTTCATATGAAATAGCAAGGCGTTCCGAGTCTTTTAAGCTAATAAGAAAATTAATGTGCTTAATCGTGTGGGCTGGACAGGACTAAATGAGATGTTTGATTAAGATTTTTCTATTGCGGTAAAATTAACTGGAATTGCATTAATTGGTGATTTGTGGATGCATAAGGGGACGATGACGTCAGAGCAGCCATACCAGACAGATTTGTCTGGAACGCTCTGCACGAACTGGACTGGTTTGGGCAGTTAGTCGACTAATGAACAAGACCTTTATGGGCTTCGGATGGAAATGGAACACATTATTTCCTTTGTCTGTGTCACTACAATTATCTTATTGGTTTATCGCGGCGTATCAAGTACCAATGTCATCTTTGAAAGGAACAGTAACAAATCAAGTGAGACAAAAAAAGGAATGTCGCTTATGTTGTATGTCGTCAGCTTACAGAAAACGGAAGGTGGGTGGGTCTCCATTTAAATAGGCATGAAATATTTTCGACTCACTAAATACATATCAGAACCATCTCACCTCTCGTTATTGCTGATATGTCAGGTGGCTTTTGTGGCGAAGATGAAGATAAATATTTCTGTACATATTTGTGAAGCGAACTTCCGGTTGGAGATGTACACATGTAATTCGAAGGTCAGTCAAAATTTGTTTCAACGTGTTGGATTGAAGAAATGAAATGTCAGTTAAACCGTCTCGATATACCCACTTCAATGACAATATGTCAATGACAAACTCGACCATACAAGTTCGATGTCCCTTTGCATATATGTAAAAGTGTACAGGAAACTAATATTATCCTCTTTGATGTTTTTTCGAGAATCTCAAATCCAAGATTTTGATTTTGGTGAACAATTGAAACCCATCATTGCAACTTTACCTCAACATGAAAATAAATCTAGGATAGGTAGATATATTTTGGCAAGTTAAACTTTTTATTATCTCCTTCCCTCGACCATGATAATATGATATCCAAATTTTGTTTTCACCGGCGGGTTGGTGTAGTTTGGGCTATCCACGGTCGAAATAGGTAATGCAAATGCAGCTTCCTAAAATTAAAATATTAGTGAAAATTTTTCAAAACATCGATATTCAAAAGTCAATTTAATAGTACAAATCATGGCACTTTTTCTTCTTACTTGAAACGGGCCTACCATTGATCCTCGTGTCATCCATCCCAAGTCACCCTGTAACAAGAAAACAATTGTTTTAGAATACGCGTCGAGTGAATTACTCCAGTTTCTGTTTGAGTATTCGTCTTACCCCACTCCGTGCCTTATCTTCACTGTAATTAGTCGCCACCTCAGAAAACTTGACTCCAGACTGAAGTTTTTCCAATGCCTCCATAATCTTTGAATGTTTCTCGCAGAGTATATGCCGAACCTAGAGCAAAAAACAATTTACAATCAATCAATTTGTCAAAATACGGGAGGAATGCAAAGCTTACTTTCACTGCTGTACCCCCTTTAGGTGCAGCTTTCTCTTTTTCATCCCCTTTCCCACCGCCACCGCCTTTACCCTTTGCACCTCCCTTAGCTCCTCCAGCGTCACCTTTTTTCCCTGCATCCTTTTTTGGGCCCATAACTTTCCACAAATTGTTATGAGTATTCCGTTTCACAAATTTTCACAACAAAGCTTTTAAAATCTAACTCAAATCTATTTGACAACTACTTCGCCTGTCATCCAACAAGTAGCTTGGAAACTGTGCAGAAGATCATCTGCGAAACACATGAACCGGCGAAGACTCGAATGCAATATTTGCCCCAAATGTCGAAGCATCGAGTTGCCAGTTATGAAGCAGAGCGGCTGAGCGCTGCGCTGTCGTCCTATTTTGGAATCTGAGCAACTATTCTCTTCAAAGTCAAATGCTCGTCAGAGTACAAACAAAGGGCTACGAAGTGTTTAGAGGGTTTTGTTTGTTTTGTGAACGGACATAAAACAGTAGTCAGTATTATCGTTTCAAAACTTGCATTGAGTGTGATTTTTGGTTTAATTGATAGTTTGTAATTGTAAACTCTGCGTGGAAGAAAAGAAACATGGAAGCTTTTTTGAAAACGGGAAAGCTTGGAAAGGGTCGCCAAGACGGAGGAACAGGTTCAAGTACTCAACAGGAAACTAAGAAAAAGTCGTGGCCGGTTCCATGGGTCGAGAAATAGTAAGTTCGAAGACAAACATTACAAGGGATAGAATCTGTACCTTTTAGGCATAGTTTCGCCATTTAATTTGTTTTAAAACTTATTTAATCTAATAGCCGACCAAGGAATATTGATGACGTGGTACAGCAGGAAGAAGTTGTCGCTGTATTGGGGAAAATTTTAACGGTACGTACATGGCATGACCAAAGGCCATATTTACTTAAATAACTACGGCTATTTAGGAGAAAATCGTCTATAATTTTGATTTTGTATTAGGGAGCTGACTTACCAAACCTTCTGTTTTATGGGCCTCCAGGTATTTATTGTTTGCCAGTATATAGTTACAAGTAACAACTGATTAACCACTTGTCCTATTTTTTATTATTAAAGGGACCGGGAAGACTAGTACAATTCTTGCTGCTGCTCGCCAGCTTTTTGGAGAGTGTTACAAAGACAGGTAAGAAAGTGATTTCCGATTCCAAAAAAATTGAGCAACATGCAAGATTTCAGAGGTAACTGTATAGTGATCGTTGTTATTTTATGAATTAAATTTAGAATCCTGGAGCTGAACGCTTCTGATGAGCGGGGTATTAGTGTCATTCGTGAAAAAGTCAAAAAGTTTTCCCAGCAGACAGCAACAGGGACTTTACCAGAGTAAGCATTCAGTGCTTCCACCTTCTATCACTGACTAATTGTATATTGTACGTTAATTTCAATGTTGTTTCCTTTGTTTCAGTGGTCGACCATGTCCGGCATTTAAACTCGTTATTTTGGATGAAGCCGATGCAATGACGGTCGCAGCTCAGTCCGCACTTCGTAGGACCATGGAAAAGGAAACAAAGTCTACAAGATTTTGTTTGCTTTGTAATTACTTGTCTAGAATCATTCCACCCATTACTTCTAGGTGTTCGAAATTCCGTTTCAAGCCTTTAAGTAAGCTAATGTTCTAATAGTTCGAATAGTTTTATTTTAAATGTAAACGTGATTTCATTTCGTACGATTTTTTTTTGCAGAGGATGAGATGATTCTGCAAAGACTAGAGAAGATTTGCTCTGCTGAAAACGTTAGATTTGAAAGTGGAGTGTTGAAGTCCCTGATTGTTGCTTGCGAAGGGGATTTACGACGAGCTATTACTAGCCTACAGTCCTGTCACCGTCTTAAAGGCAAAGATCACGTCCTAACGATTGCCGACGTTGAAGATCTGTCTGGGGTATGAGTGTCACCACAATCACCTTAATTTTTTCAATTCTGGTAAAGTTATTAACTGTCACATTGTCTTTCTTCCTATAGCAAGTCCCCATGCAATGGATCGAGGACATGTTCGCTGCTTGTCAAACTGGAAATTACGATAAAGTTGATACTGTGGTAGAGAACATGAGTCGTAATGGACTGCCCGCTGCTAAAGTTCTCGACCAATTTTTCCATTTTACATTGGACAATGACCAATTAGCTGATGCACAGAAAGCAAAAATATTCCAGAAAATATCGGTATGTTGACGTATCTTGATGGGCATCAGAGATTAGTATGGATGTTATATCTTAAATCTGTTCTTGACTTTTGTAGGAATGTAATTTTCGGCTGATGGATGGTGGAAGTGAATACCTACAATTGATGGATCTTGGAACTACCGTTATGTTATCTGTCGTTTAGTTATCTTATGACTTCCTATCCCAACTGTTCAAACACGCTTAAAGTGAAATTGGTAATAAATTGATATCAACTCAGCTAACAGATTGGTGATGTTTATTACTTGTGTTCCCGTGCAACCTTTGGCACAGAACTCAATTTAATTAGCGTTATCAAGCTTTCAAGGAAAATTCTCGCTTGCAAATATCTTTAGTTGATCAGACACCGGTACGTGGAGAAGTGGATTCGTATGTGGAGTCCATGGCTCCAACTAAAGGGGAATGCAATTTCCCAGTGTTCACAAGTTTAAACAGAAGGGCCGTCAGTCTGTCATCAATATTACCAAGAAACCACGGCTCTTACGGTTTCCAACTGAAAAACTCTCAGCCTGTTGCAGTGCGAGTTACAAGGGTTGATACTGCATCAGATTTAAATAATAACGGAAATGCCACAATAATTCATCCTACGATACAACCCATCCAATATGGACGACGACGCTTCTTCAGGGACTCATAAAGTTATAAGAATACTTCTGCAGATGCCTCCTGTATCGCTTTGTTGCTCTATAATTATGGTGATTTTATATGTCTCTACAATCACATTCTACGGTCACGGTGTAAACACAAAAAATCTTTCAAATTGTGCAAAAGGTAGTTTTTTACTGTACCAAAGAACATCTTGGAGTAACAAAAGAGGCAGACGTATATGCGAGGTAAACTCTACTTTAATGTTTAATGGAAAGCAACCACAATCTAAAATGTTCTTCATTGCTCGTTGTTGTCGCAGTTGGCAAACCATCGTTGAAAAAGGCGAAATCGGAAGACTGTTTTACGCCCCCTTGTTCCATTTTCATACGATACAAATTTACTTTAACGTTATTACAATGATGGCCTTAGGTGAGTTCCAAACACCTTGTACATACTCCCTCAATAATCTAAATAACTGAATAAGTTCATGTTCAATTTGGCGGATTAAAAATCAATATTAAATCAGGGAAAGCCAATGAGAGAAAGATAACAGCAGCGGGCTATGTATTTCTAATTATAAGTCTGTCTGTGCTTTCAAACGTTGATCTACATAAATATAGCAAGCCTCTTGTGCTCAGGAGAGAACGAATACAACGTTGGATTCAATAGTAATTATTTACCTAGTGTTTCCAATGCTTAAGTACCAAATAGAACCCTCTGTATTCGTATATCTTCTCCAATCCAAGTTTTATTTTCAGTTGTGATGCTGTCTTTGAGAATGATACACATATTTACAATGGACGTGGAGGCAAATAACGGCCAAGGAGAGCCTAACCTTTTACTTGGCTTCCTTCCTGTGTACCTCCCACCTATCATTTCCCCCTGGCAGCCAGTTTTAGAAACCATTTTCTTTGAACTTGCAATCATTGGACGATGCCTAGCTTCTACTGTCGCTGGAGTATGTGCGATCCCAACTAATGTTGCGCCATTCATATTTTAGGGTCTTTAACCTTTTGATTTGATGCCTTTTAGGTGTTGGCAAGCCTAGTTTTCCCATACTTAATGGCAACGTTTCCATATTTCTTTATGAGGCCGAGAGATCCTCCTCCTCCGCCACCCCGGTTACAACCGCGTCCCCGTCCTGCAGATGCTTTGCTCAATAATAATAACATTCCTGACACTGATATTGATTCAGATTATGATGACCGGAACGACTAATTATTGTAATTATAAAATATCAAGTATATTTTTCACATAAATAAAAATCAGAACAAACACGAAAAGAATTTGAATTCTAAGTAACTACCTATTCGTTCATACAAACATGTTTCAGATACGATACTTTAACTATTTTATGCATTACTATGAGTCTTTCTTACTATTAATTTTACGTTGAACAACCTCTCTGAACTGAGAAAGAATTTTGTTTTCTCGTTTCTGTCTCTCCTCTTTGGAGAACATGGCCAGCGCTCGTTTTTCGTCAGCAGAATAAATCTGATTTTCTTTTCGAATAC
The DNA here is from genome assembly GCA_019593645.1 of Akabosia matsudoensis. Taxonomy (NCBI): domain Eukaryota; kingdom Metazoa; phylum Arthropoda; class Collembola; order Entomobryomorpha; family Paronellidae; genus Akabosia; species Akabosia matsudoensis. The sequence continues at coordinate 6,717 of VICI01001767.1, read as the reverse complement.
GGACAGCTTCCATTCTCCTATGACGGGATCCACTCATGACGTATCCAACCTAGACAAACATAAATAAAATGATGTTCTGACTTGAATCATTCGTACAGTTTGGTAACACATCAAGTAGGAAACTTACGTCTTCAAAAGTTTCAATTTCTCCAGAGGTCAAACCGATTTCACCTCTTCTGGGGATACGTTTTCCTTCCGCAACATAAGCTGCCATTGCGGCCCCCTCTCCAGGAAGTAAGGCTTTTCCGTAGTCTTTGAAGGATAACTGAACAACTTGTTTTGGCTGAGGACCAATGCATTCATCCTCTTCATTTTCAGCATTCCTGGACGACTCTCCTTCTGCGTCCACTAGCGCACCTTTCCAAACAAATAAATGACAAGTTAGCAATTGATGCACAGGTAAACATATACAAACTATGGCTAAAAAGTTAGTTTGCTTACTTTTCTCAACCCACATTTCCTCCTCCGTCGACGATTCAGACTCGGAATCAGAAGAGCTTTCTTTCTTTTTCGATTTCCCATTGATACTAGAAACTATACCTTTTACAACTTTGTCCGCATCTTTCTTATCTTTAATGTTTTCTTCTTTGTCCTTTTTACTCCTGGACTTTTTCTCTGTGGAACGATCTCTACTCTTGTGCTTCTTTGATTTCTTATGGGATTTAGACTTCTTCGATTTCTTCGAACTAGACTTCTTTTTCTTCTTCTTCCTGGACCTTCGGTGGTCTGAACTGGAATCTGAGTCGGAATCGGACAGCTCACCGTCTGAACTCGATGAAGAAGACCGTGACCGTTTGCGTCTTTTCTTTTTCTGCTTCTTCTTATCCGAGTCGTCCCCACGACCCCTGGACTCCAGCCGTTTTCTTCGACCTTCATAATCTGAATCTTCGTCAGAACTAAATTTCAAAAAAAAAGAATATTTTATTATTGAAGGCTAAACGATGTTACAGGAAAATTATCTTCATTTATTATTTTTATTATTATATATCTCCTTTATTGCTTCATTCAGAAAATGATTGTCAAAGGCGCTACTTACTCTTCTGGTATTCTTGATGGTGACGAGCTCCAAACGTCAGGTACTCCTGTTTCACCGATATGCTCTCTTTGTTGTCTTCGATGTTCAATATACGTTGGCCTCATGGAGTTACTCCCACTCCCTTTCCCATGGTCCTTTCCAGTGATTCATCTTCGATGAAATTTCCTCCAGTCACTTATTTCACTGTCAAAAATTAATTCTTCTTCTGGTTCAGTAGTAAAAACTGATTCACCATTTTACTACTTATTAATGAAAAGCGTGCCGTTATAATATTCATGAGTACATTAAAATCTGCAATTGAGCCCGTGCATTTAAAGGGAAATAGTTAAAGAGTATTATGAACCTTGCTAATGGGTCAACTGGTCAACACTTATCAAATGCACAACATAAACAAACCAAACACAAATACAAACATGTGTTCAAGACTGATGGTGTAAGTCAAACCACCAAACGTATAGCTCGTCCTGCTTACTAACTTCTAACAAGGGGCAAACTGCAAAAACCAAAAATATTTCATTTTGATTCATTTCTGAATCTTGTAATGTCATCTTTAATCTATTTTGTTCGTAAGTTCCATTTAACTATCATTTGTTCATGGTATTACATCTTATGACCATCGAAACTTTAAACATTCCAAAGAAACGTCTTTTGAAGATAATTTTATCGACATTCGTCCTGAAATCCGTATCTTGACGGGCTCATCGTATACACTAGTTATCATTATCATTAACAACACATTAAGTTTTTACAAAACTCATTAACTGCTGTTAAGTGGCATTAGCTTCAGTTATCCGCAAACGTCAGGTTCAAGTTCGGACAGATTACCCCGTTGCATGAGTTGAAGGTGATACCGTCTCTTGGTAAAGAACGATGGGCAACAAAAACACTGAAATCTGTGTATGCAGTTGTTTTTGTATTATGCATTCGGGTACTTGAGGCTAAAAATAGCTCTCTCCAGAAGGGTTGAAGGAGGTTGACAATCCTTGGGAGACGACAAAAAGCTAAAAACAGTGTTTTGCATGAAACAAAGTGTTCCGGCTGGGTACAAACCGATGAACCCTTTTTCAAAAAAAAAAAAATACACAGGTTTTTATTCGGGCACACAGTAAGATTTTCGTGGCCAAGAAGTCCTGATTTACTCCAACTTTACTGCGATTTATTTTTTAACTGAAATCTAGAACGTCAATCAAATTTTACTTACATCTATTTTTGTTATTTGGTGCAAAAGTGATAAAACATTTTCCAAGAGATTAAATTTGGAGACTGGAGCCTGTCTCTTTGGTCAAGCTTTTTTGAAAGCCATCTTCACCATGATTGACATGATCATGCTCCACTTCTTCCAGTCCCAGTATGATTCAATCTACAACGACAGTTTACTGGAAGACCCTAGGCCAATCCGAGCTGCAGCTTCTGACACAGAACCTAGTTCCAATTCAACTGCCAATTCATTTACATCTTCCTTGAGGATTATTTTCTTGGGCAATTTGTTGAACACGTTTAACTGGATGGTTGCAGTTCTTCTAATTTATTTTCTGTTTGGAAGTGTTTTATTAGTGCTTTTAGCTACTCATTTGTCCACGGTTTGTTTCTTCATGGTATTTGAACTCTCTTTCGTTATGATGCGCAAATGGTTACTACCAATTTTGGACATTGTGGCGACCATTTTGGATCACGCCATTGACGCAACTAACAACTTAAGAGTGAGCGAGTTTTGGAGTCGATGGTGTATTTGTTAACTCTTAGTTAAAGCACAAAGTAGTTAGTTAAAATAGTTGAAACATACAAAAGAAAGAATCAAAAGTTTACTCCAGAAAAATAATGAACCGTGAGAGATGTCTGGATGCAGACGCTGGAGATGGATTTATGAACAAAGACATGTAAACCCCGAACAAAGAAAAGAAGCGGTCGGACGAGTCGCGGCAGTAGTGCTTGTAGGAACAAAAACAAAATCCACGTTCAAACTTTTTGAATATATTATTTACAAACAAAAACTGATTTACTGTTGACTGTGTCCAAAAAAATAAAAACAATAGTCCAAGTTGAGTGGTTGGGTGCTTCGTGAAGTTTATAAATTCACTATTACAAAATTCACACTGAAAATGGATAGCCCACGTCAACTCAGAAATCGTCAGACGCCAAGCAAAGTAGAAGTAACGCCAAATGCCAAATCCTCGTACGATGAAATTGCAAAAACGCCCTTAGGAAGGAAAAGTAGTCATGAAGGGGTTATGGGGAGCGCAACTCGGTAAATCGTCACGAAACCTGCAGGTCCAGTTGGCCGAGAAAAGGTTGGCCAACGCGACCGGTGAATGTGACACCGAGTCTATTCGATCTGACGGAAGTGGTAACAGTAATGTCGAGAATGAGTTAAATCCTGATCAGGTCAACAACAAGAATACGCCCAAGGTTGTGACGAAACTGAGTCGGAAGCGGACCACGAAGCCCTCATGTAATTAGTATTAAATTATCCTAGTGTCTATATTTTTATGCTTCCATTCTGTAAAGATAAACTTTTAAAACAAAACATTATATTTGTAAACTATAGTTGTATCTGAATCAAATATTAACGAAAAGGAGCAGAAGGTTAAATGTACAATTAGAAGACAAGAGTTGCCGTCCAGCAGCACACCAACTACATTGCGTGAGAGAAGGACGTCTATTAAGCCAGTTAGTTACAGTAACAATTTTGAATCATCGTCTGACGATGAGGAGGATACTCCCCCGAAACGGAGGAAAAATGCTAGCTATTTTACTAAAGAGGATAATGAAGAATACAAGCCAAATGGCTTTGTCGACGATGATTTGTTGGAAGAATCTCCGGAAGAAGATAATTCAGAGGAAGGCGAGGAGGAGGAGGATGAATCAGAAGGGAATTTTTGAAGAGGGAAGTGATGAGGATACTGATGGGATTAAACCTGGTTATATAACACCCAAGAAAATATCTCAGATAAGGAAGGATATGACGAAATTAAATGTAACTCCAGAGCTCCTGAACCGGCTGGAAGGTTTGTAAAAAGAGACGAACTTTGCCTGGACATTTACTTTTGACCTAAAATGAGCCCTGTCCTAAAATGTCTAATTTCTTTCAGGTCGCGGTGTGAGAAGACGAGTCGGCGTCAATAGCCCAGTTGCGTCAAGCAGTCAAACGATGTCACCTAACCCAGAGACCTATTTCCTGGCAGAGAACCGGATAAAGTTCAAAGCGAGCAAGAAAGATGACGACCACGAAACAATGAATGATGCGATGAAAGGAAAAGGACGAGGAAAAAAGAAGCCAAGATCCACGTTAGAAAGCAGGTTACCCGAGAGAATGTCCTCAGATTTTTCTGTTACGGCAGAGGCACAAAAGGCCAGTGTGAAACCGGAAGATTTCATTGCTGGAAGTCTTCATGAAGATGAAGTTGAAACAATGCTGAGGGCTGTTGTGGAAAATGAGTTTCCACATTGGCTTGGGCTGTTTAGGTACGCGTGTATTACCTCAGAATTGTTAAGGTTAATACTAACGCACAATTTAATAATACCGCTTTCTTTACATTCTCCTGTTTAGTGACGGATTTAACGTTATGCTGTATGGATACGGCTCAAAACTGAAAATATTGAAGGAATTTGAAAACTACGTAAACGAAAATTATTTAACTGTAACTGTAAATGGGCTTGTTTCCAAAACTCAACCCGAGAAAAGTAATGCAACTTAAAACATCTTGTCTTGTTTATTTGATGCTTTGATGAATATGAATAACAGCTTTCCGAATTACTTTTCAGCTCTTGAGTGGAATATGTGCAAACGTCTGTCCCCCAGTTTCAGCTCCTCATGGGCTAAACCTAGAATCTTTAGCAAGGTACTGTAATTTGAAATAATGAAATATTTTCTAAAAAAATTTTTAGTGTATGAATCTTATAAAATCGCTACTTTTTTATTTAGAGAAACGGTGAAAGCGTTGAGTCAAAGCTCTCAATCTGATATTTTTATACTTGTCAATAACTTTGACAATTTGGCGTTACGATTTCCTCAAATGTTAACCGTCTTATGCTGTTTATCTCAAGTATCCTATATTCACATTTTGGCGTCTTGTGACACTGCCAATTCTTTCTTAGGTAAGCTTCACAAAAGTTTTATTAAATGCTATATACCCAATGATCAGTTCTAAGTACCTAATAGTCATCGTTCTTTGAAAACGAATTCCAGGAGTTTAATCAATCTCAAGCACTGCAGCTGAAATTTTGCTGGATGCATTGTCCTACGTATCAACAGTACCGCCAAGAATTAAAATGGATTCCTGGAATATACGGCGACGAAACGAAAATCGTCACGCAAAAAAGTAGTCTCAAATACGTCCTCCAATCGTTAACCGGAAACGCTCGGAAAGCCTTCGCACTTCTGGCTCAAATTCAACTTAAGCAAATGAAAAGCCGGTCTGTTCAAAAAGCGAAAGAAGCTTATGCCGGTGTCAGGTTCCAGGAGTTGGCAAAAGAATGTCGGTGAGAAATTTATCGCTCACTCGGATGAAAACCTTAGGACTCTTTTGGTCGAATTTTTCGATCATAAACTCATCAAACAAACCGGAAAGGCAAAGCATTTAGAAAACACACTTCTCATCGAGCTAGACATCGAAACGCTAGAAGAGCTGATGTCAGAATTAAACTGAAAAAAAATCTGTACAGACATGTCTCATTTTTATAATATAAAATATCTGCAATGATTTTTGCCTAAAAAATGTAAAAAAAAAAAACAATCCCCTTTAAAAAAGTGGAAAAGTAAATTCATGGGATTCCATGCTACGTTGAAATAGAAAAAATAAATTACCATCAACGTGTTCATACTAATTACAAATTGCTAATTTGTACGTTATGCTCTTTCCTAAATCATGCAATAAAACATGTTCACGCTTCCGTAATGACATGCAATTTCTCTCACTCAAAAGCAATTTGAGGAAACATGTAGCATAGCCAGCCCAGGATATAAGCTTGATTTGGTAATGATTTAACGAGATATCTCGTAATTAAATTCATGAACATCCAACTCATCTCCAAGTCAAGGGCTTTGATTTTAACTAATCTCGTCAGTAAGATCTCCCATTCTGGCTAGCCTTTTGGTGGCAAGTCAAGTTCAAAACGAGCAAAGATTCCACCCATTCGTCTGAACAGACGAATTAGAGACCCACACGTGAGGAAAGTCGACATCTAGCCAAAGCAAGGGGCAGTATTACAGTCAGGACGCAGAGTAAACATCCCAATGTAATCTCTCATGTAAGTAGAAATTTTTCATGTGAAAAAAAACAACAACACAGGCTCCAGTGCTGTGGGATGACGGTAACTTGGATGCCTCTTTTTATACAAGTACTAAGTACAGGTGCAGGTGTTGTTGTATTAATGCCGTATGTTTACGTGGTGAATCAGGTTAAGCTACGTGTTATAAGGGGCTAAAAGACCATTATCAAAATATTAGCTAATGACTTCTTTGATAGGATTTTTTTTTGTACTGAAACTGAAGTGAAGTGTTCAGCACAGCGTATTAATCCGGTGCAAGTCAACTTGCAAAAGTGAGTCTATTTTGGTGACAACGGGACACAAGCAGGGATTAATATTTGATTGCTCGGGATGAATGAGGGTGGGCAGTGAGTTTAATCAAAATTGAATTGAAGGAGAAAAAATGTCAATACACCAAACTTCCGCATTGGATT
>VICI01001766.1:0-20007 GCA_019593645.1 Akabosia matsudoensis | reverse complement strand
TCATCTTGATGGAAGATTTAGTTCCTCAAGTGCTCAATAACATGTCTTCTGGGCTTCCAATACGCTGTGAAGTCTATGCAAATAGGTGCAATATTTTTTTTGACAATGAAAACTTCTGTCGTACAGACGGAAGGTTCGCACTTGTGTACTATCATATTGGTGAGCGCAAGTGGCGTAGCCCACAATTTATCAAATCTTTATTTGAAACATTTGCGAACAGAAAACTGGTGGAAACCTCGAATAGGCCCGAGGTAACATCTCACCCATCTCTATGGTATGTGGACAACAAGTTTGCATTCGTTGATAAGTTCCAATATTTCATCGCCTCCATGGTTGAAAGCGGAATTGAGACTAAATTTACGCGAGGATACGACTCTATGGTACAACAAAGTATAATTAACGACACAAACATCGAGGGAAATTTCAACCTATCGATGAATATGTACAGCTTCAGCTCGGTCTCCGTTGAAACTAAGTCTGCAAATCTGAAGCAAGATAGCAGCAACTTTTCTAGCATGAGCTTTTCGGATTTTAAGGTTATCGGAAAACTTTATGCATATTCGATTATTTTTTGCCTGATTACTGCTGTTCCTGAAATATGCATTCGCTTATTCATCAAAAAATAGAATAAAATAAAAATTTAAAATATTTAGCAAGAATTAAAACGATTGCTTCCTAGTTTTTATTGCTCTTTCAATATTTGTTTACAGAATATTACCGAGAATTCGCAGACCGGCAAAATGATCCAAGTATATGAGTCATGGTTCCATTTCTGTTGTATTGAATGAGCTCATCCAGTACATAACTACATCATAACAAAAAAATAACATAGTAAAAAAAGAATATAAATTGTACTCCTTATAAATTAACTGTTTCTTACTCAACGTTTTGAGAGAATATTTTCTTGTTTTGCAAACATTAACCACATTCCTGACGTGTTTACAAACGACTTCCTTTCCTCAACTTCTTTCATGACTATCGCTCTTATGTAAGTTTCCTTTCCTCAACTTTTTTCATGACAATCGCTCTTATGTAAGCACGGAGGAACTTCCATGTTAAATTAAATATAAACAAACAACAGATAATTACTTTCATTCTGAAAAATACAACAAGACCTTCGTTGCCTACGGCTTTCAGGACCCGATACCTACTTTATAGAAAATGAACATAAGTGCCAATCCGAATGTTGAATATTTCGACCTGGGTATCTGTCTCTACATTGAACTACCTACATCAGGACTGGACTGTTCCACGAAGGTTCCAAATAGATGCTTCGGCTGCAAGCATAGAATTCAATACCTATTTGAAGATCAAATCGACGAATACTATGGCTATGGACATATCTCCGCCATAATCATCGTTTTTATTTCTACCATTATCAGCACTGTTGGACTGATAGCAAACACTTTTATTGTTGCCGTGGTCCGTAGTGGGACTGAAAATCCTAATGGACGCCTGGAGCCATTTGAGTTATTACTTATATTCTTGGCCGCCATGGATTCAATTTGCTGTATTTCAGCAGGGATTTATGGAATCTCAAGTGTCAACTATTTCAGTAATTTTTCGTTCTCATTGGATTTTATCAAATGATGAACGTTATCAAATTTATTTTCAAGATTTGTGTCGTTTATACTTATTTATAGGCAACTGGACAGGTCGTGGTTGGATGAGCATTTGTATTTTTCGTTACTCATATGTCATCATGATGAAAGGTAAAAAAGGAAATTTCTAATAATGAATGGTGATTTTTCAATTGATAGCAGCAAAGACATTCATAATCATATAACACAAGGTGTACATTTATTCTAATAATTATGGATACTTTTGATAATTGCAGCACGAAACGGCTCAGTACTTTTCAACCTTTTCATAAGCGTGGAAAGATATTTGACCCTCACGTACCCTTTACGGTTCCCCATATGGAACAGTCCGACAAAGACAAAAGTGTTTTCCGGTGGACTACTGGCATTTATCGTTTTATCAAGCTTGCAAAGATTCATGAGCTTACGAGTCGGCGAAAATATATACGGTCCTGAAGGACTAGACGTGCCGAGTTTAAGAGAACATGAATTTATTTTAGTTCCAACCGAGTATAACAATATGTTTGGGAATGATATAGTTGTTGCGATTGTATACATTGCTGAGTTTCTAACGGAAGTAATACTTTTATCAATTATGCATGCTGTAACATTTAGACGGATAAAAAAGATTCAACGTCAACGGGACCTATTAAGTTCAACTCAAAAAGAGCAACTAAATCCGGCAAAAATGTTTTTGCCATCTTTAACGATTTTCGTATTCACAAACTGGTTTAATTTTATTTCTATATTTGGGTCGTTCGTTGTTGGGAAAGTTTATCACGAAATTTGGTTGACGACTATTTTAATGTATGCATTTAACTCTTCTGCAAACTACTTTATTTATTTCTATCGTGGAAGAGGGTTTAGAGCTAATGCCCCATATACTATTGAATAGTATGTATAGAAATTTTATTGTTCGTTAGAATATCAAGGGTCTAGAGATCAATTTATATTACAAAGAAAAATAATGTTTAGAAAATAAAAATGTTTACAGAACTTTCATAATAGTATTAGCAAAACCTGTCGCATCACCTCCAGATTCTGAACGGTTTTTCTTGACGCAGGCTATAATATGCTTACGAAATTTCAGTATTGGATAAGAAAACGGAGCCATAATTAGTAGTAACGTACTTGCCGCATAGTACATGACAATCCAGTGATAATTTGTGTCGATAGATTGGTCCAAGTTACAGTTTGCTTGGGCACTGGCAGATGTTATACTATGCGTTATCGTTCGTTTTAAAAAGTGGAGCACATTAGTACTCGCAAAGGCTACTCCAATAATGAACCACATACAATGTTTCACCAGAGAAACGACAGATTGGGTAACTTTACTTTTAGCTTTTGGCTCATCTTGAGCGTTAGTTTTCGGTTTCTCTGAATAGGTGAATTCATACTGAAATGCATAAGCAAATATGCATACGTATGGCACCAAGTTTCCATAGTGAAAGTAAGTCGACAGATTCTGAAGGTATTCTACATCAAACGGCATATAAGCATCGGAACTAGAGCTTGGACATTTATCTTTGAAGTTGTTATACTCCTTAATTAAGTCTTCAGAAAACTTTTGGACAACCATCCACGACAAGGAAATGAATAACATGAAAAGTCCGAAATGGGACAAGCACTGGAGAAAGTAGACAAATACAGTACATCTGTGGAAAAAACAATGCTATTATGTTATGATTCGTGGAAAAGAATAGTTAATTTGGTTATACCTGAAATGAGCGCTGAATGTGAATCCAATCATAAATAATGAAGCACATCCAATCGATATCATCACCGCCATTGTGTTAAATACATGATCAAACATGTAAAAATAGAGAAAAGCCGTGGCAAATGAAAATGTAAATGATACAACGGATGTAATTATAGTCGGTAAATGTTTTGATAAGCAGAGAACAACTTCCATTTTGATTAAATTCACGTCTTTACTTGTTCGAGGTTTACCTACAGCTCCTGTAAAAAGCAAATACAAGACTGGAAAATAGATGTAGCATAAATAATTGTTTAAGATAAAATAAATATTTTTTTAGCGAAGACTTGATAGTAACAACATCTCAAAGGTTACATGCATTGCGTAGGTCCTATACTGAAAGACCACAAATAAATATTTCGAATGTGTAAAACGGAAACGGTTCCAAAATCGTAGAAAATTCCATAAATCCTTTACTTGCCAATGAGCCACAGAGGATGCTTACGTCGTAAACTAACTATACTCGTACAAGGACTAGAAGAGGCTTTCGTCATTCTTCCGCGACTATAGTTCCCAGCAAAAAAGATTGACGGAGAACGCAATGTGATCTATTCCGCAGGTCTCATTTTTTGTTTGTGGAAGAGTATTAAAGTCGCTATAGAAACGAAATCTCAGGGAGGACTTTAATATTGTCATCTTGATGAGCTCACCGTTATATCATATCAATCATCCAGGTAACTGATTACATGCCTAAATTTTATGCGTGGGATATGGATAGAATAGAATCTAGGACCATGTATCGTAATCTATAAGAATGTGACATTTTGAACCTTTGTCTTCTTCCTCACCCCAAGCTTCGAAATCTCTATTTTATTCTTGCTTGAATTCTTGAATTATCCATCAATCATGACGACATCTTATCTAAAAAAGCTTGCATGAGAATGGCATTTCCGACAAATCCTGACTAATTAAAATATATCGCTTTGAATGTGGGCTAAATAATTACAAACTAAGGTATGCATAGAATTATATTGTGAAACCATATAAAAGCGGACAAGCGCTGGAAATCATACTTAGTGTTCCAAAAATTGCCAAGATACGAACACACCTTGGTGAGTTTATATTCGACGTAAGATTTTCGGGTCATTTTGAAATTGTCGTAGTTGCTGCAAAAATAACGTGGGACTGTGCCACATTTATGCTATAGATACCAGCCAAAATGGTGCAAAAATCTGGGGTTGCAGTGGTGTTCCAAGCAATACTATTGTTGCACACAGTTTTTCCAACATTTTCTGCAAATGAGTATATGATGTTGAGGATACCGAAGAGTGTCAATCAAGGTAAGCTGGCGAGTGTTAGGTACTAAGATTTGAATTTATACCATTGTTTCTATTCACAGGGTACAACAACAGCCCTTTCCTACAGCAGCGAGGTCTTGTGGTTAACAACGATGATAAAGATGCCATTTTAAACTTACTTCCTGGAGCCATAGATGTCAGTTTGTCTGATGATCAGCTACTACAGCCACGTACGTTTCCTAGACTCCCTGCTGCAAGCGATGGCATAGTCAAACCGCAAGGAAAAAAGGAACTTCCTGCGTTATACATGATGATATCTAATTTTAAACGGGCACCAGACGAAAGTAGGTACAAACATAAATTAGTTATTTAAATTTTCTGAAACTGCGACATATTTGCTGAAGCATGAGGATGATGAAATTTTGTATTCATACAGATATATCGTGTCACTTCAAACTGTGCCACGATATGAAGAGACGTTCTGCTATTTAATACCTGTTGAAATTATGCAGAAAAATAATCAACAGATTCTTTTCAAGCTTCTACTGTACTAAACCCAGATTTCTGAATAAATATTGTAAATGTAAAGGTCCAAGCAAAATTCAGCATACAGCTGTAAGGGCCCAAGCAGTTAATATGTCTTTGCACCAATATGGTAACGATTACATATTTATGTGTGAGGCAGAAAGACGTACCTATAATTTACTCAGTGAGTCCTTTTACATGGTAGATACACATCCAATCTTACATCGACAATCCTTCAAATATTATGTTCAGAAGTGAAGTGAATTTTTTTATAAATCAGGATTATGGTCCAAACGGATTCTTGTTAGGTACAAAGTTTCAATCTAAGAAGTAAATATAATATAGCGTTTATATAGGCCACCTTCAAGTTGTCTTCATAGATTCTAGCATTTTAATTTTTAAAGTGTAAATATCAAATTTTAAAACTTCACTAGAATTGACCTCATTTCGTCGAACTAACTGATTGCAATGACATATAATACATGTAAAAGATACGAATCGGAAACATCCCAGCAGAGGAAATAGAACGATGAAGAAGATATGATAGTGTTGAAGTGAAGTATCGTTTTGTACTCTGTGAAGGGCTGAAAGAGACCTAGTTTGGAAAAGGAACGTCTAAACATAAAAAGGATTTTGTGAACACTTCACTGACCCTATTCGGGTTGGATAAATGGTCTAGAGATTTAGGAGTGGTATATGAACCTACATACTTTAGTCAATAAACACTACTGTTAGTCCTTTCATGTCAGTTGTATTTCAAACAAAATGTAAGCTGAAACCAGCGGCTCCAGAATTTTAGGCAACGCAACTGCTCCCAAAATACAAGATCGCTAATAAAACGAAAGCATGACAAATTATGTTTTTTGTTTGTTTTTAGTGGTTGCAATTCCTTGTTTATTGAAGAAATTACCTAACTCTTGAATAAACAAATGCGGGGTGGAATATATTTAATGTATAATTCAGTTGAACAACACTGCACAATCATCGTCCTGCGTATCTTTAATTTCCGGAATATTCCTCGTAGTTACGTTGACCAGTTTGCTTGCAAGCCATGTTGGTTGTGAGCTGAAGACGTCAAATGGCTACCTATCTCTACTATAACTTCAATAAGAGTTTCGGAAAATAGATAGGGGATCAGTTCACCGGAACCCAGTCTGTCGTAAAATCATATTTGAAGCTTTTCCACTATTGACGGTATGTCTGTTTGTGACAAGAACCTAATGACATACATACATACGTATGCAGCCTAGACAAACCAGGTTTTACTTTCATTTTGAAAGAATACTTTCAAGCTTTCCTAGATACTTTTGACCAAGTCCACATAAATTGCTGAGTTGCTCAGCTAACTTTCCTAACAGGCCCGCCACAACTTGTTCTGAATACATTCACTTTAATTTCATGAAATGGATATAAACCACACAAATGGTGCAACATTCACAGTCCTGCTCATTTATGCAATTTAATATTAGAGAAATCTCCTGACAACTTTTTATGAACATCTTTTTTTTCCAGTTCCGTTCAGCATATAATTCAATATCAATTTATCATTCCAAAGTATATCGCCAAGGATATGCCTCTTCCGCTCTGCGTTGGCTTTTCTCTTTTTTCTCTTCGTATTCGAGTTTGCTGCTCAAACTTTATGGAATAATTTGAATTCCCCACATTCCTTTGAATTTTTGTGGCTTCTTTCTTCTTTCTCAGAACCCCTGAAGTTATGTAGCTTTTTATTCACACAAAGCCACCCAAACAGGCAGTCAGGCTACTATTCATATCTTACCTTAAAATTTCTGTGCATTATATACATAATCGATTTCACATTTGTGCATCACACCGTGAAGCCGACTTCCGCGGAAATCCACAAAAGAAAAGAAAGTCGTCTCTTTTTCTTCCAAGGAAAACTTTTTTGTTTTCTTTTAACGTTCATTCCATGATTTTCATAGTTGTTGTCCTTAAATAACGTTCTCATCATAATATTTATTTTGTGTTTGTATACAACTAACAATAAATAAAAAGAAAACGATGAGAAAAATTTGCAAAAAAAGAAGAAATTTTGTTTTGTGTATTCACATTTTCATTCCTGATCCATTATTTTGTTTTTGTTCACTGTGGACGATAGCATATTGTGGGGGTTTCGTTCGTTTTCTCGATAGATCTTCCTTCATTTTGGTACATAACCCGAAAACCACCGTCCAAATAACCTTCCTTTTTTAATCTTTTGCTTCGTAGTGATATGATAGCCGAGAACAAGATAAAAAGACACAAGAGAAATAGTCATATCCCTTGAAACAAGCAACCCGGCTGTGAGCAGATTCCACAAAGCTTTTACAGTGATATGGCTTACTTTAATGGAAGCTGACGGTAGTTGTAGCGGATGTATTCTATTTCTTGGCAATACCAAAAACAAGCAATTTTAAGAAGGATAGATAGAAGATACTAAGGACATTTGTTTCAATATATGGTTGGGGTGCGCAGTCCCAGTGATGGTTATTTCACAGTCATAAATAGTACAACTTATGAAAAAAGCTTTTACCGGAGCTCGTTATAAATTTCGAGGAAATATTGAAGAATTGGGTTATTCATTGCTGATGTTACAAAAATGCGTGGTGTTTCCAAAAGATATCCGTAAGACATTTTTGAACTAACACAAAAGGTCTCAAATCTTGTAGTTTCTCGTATCTGCCTGGAAATGGTACGCCTTTGAGGTTTTACGGAAAGAACATTCTCAAGAAAGCATACGTGTTTTTCTAAAGTTAATTATGTGAATAAAAATTGTAAATTTCATGACTCTCAGCTTATCAAATGTTATGTTCGCCCGATTGTAGTAAATTCTGCTCCTTCCTCCTATTGCTTCTTAACTATTTCCCTAGGTTATACTTTTCAAAAGCAAGGAGTAAATTGAAACTTACAATAGTTGAATATTTAATGATATTTATAGTCTTTTGAAGTAACTTGAGAAGTATTATTCTCCTATGAATGAAAAAAACTATTAGTGAGGTAAAAATGACTGTAAGCAAAGGCAAATCTTTGTATTAAAAAATTGCGCTGTTTTATAAATCGAGTGTTGTAGTTGCTACGAGGATCATTAATTTTGATTTTTCTCTCTTTCTAGAAATTTACACCATCCGATAGGTTACAAAAACAGTAAGAACAACAAAGAAACGTAGTATGTATTTAGAAATAAAATATTCGTAAACGTATTGTAAAAGGTCCCTGTTCTGCGAACAAGAATGAAAGGATTACACAATAACTAGTTTTCCAAAGAGTCTTAGACAACTATTTACTCCGAGAAATCACAACAGTTCCAAAAGCTTGACAATAAGGGAAATTCGCTTGTAACATTTAATTGTCTTACATAAAGAACGTCTTTTACCTCTGCGCTGAGGTTGTGAAGAGGTTGCAACAGATGAAAAAGTTTTTTATAAAATTATTTCCAGGGCAATACGCCACAAATCTCGGGTACGGTCACAAGAGCCTCCGGAAATCGAACCAACTACGGTGGAGTCAGTATGGAGACATGTTTTCTCCTAAAAATATGACCAGTAAGAAATTTTAACTGGAAAAGAATGTGATGCAGAAAGATAAACAATCTCCCTTGCCGTATTCTGTATTCTCAATTTTTTTTCTGCAAGTTACGTGACTGGACATTCTCAAGAGAGAATTCATTTGCCCTTCTATTAGTGTGCCCCTGCCAAAAAAAAAAAAGAAATTCGTTCATATGTTGAAAACCATCATAAAACTTCTTGTCATCATACGCTTCCTACTGCTTCTTTTAGCAAGCTCCAGGGTGAAAATTCTAATATCAGCGGATAAAGACGATGAAAAGACTCATTTCCTGTTTCACAGTCTTTTTCTCTCACTTGTCGCTTTGGTCTCTGGGGAACCAAGGGAAAAAAGTAGAGAACGCTTCTGGAAACCGGAACAAACCTAATTTTCCTGTAGACCGTTACCCGATACTAGCACGTGCACTGGGATTTAGAGAGTTTGAATGCTCTCAACTTGACTGAAGTCCTTTGTTTTATATGGCATCGCGAAAGCATTCGTTGAAAACTATCCGCATCGCAATTTTCCCTTTATGGCATACAATTTCAAATGCGACAGACATGAAATCACAGCCTCATCAATTTTAGTGTCTTATTTCATGCTCGTATTTTAAAGTATAATGCGCTGGCATAAATATTTCCACGTCTTTGTTGATTATTTTCAAGTCCTCGAGTTTTTTTCAGTGACTAGAAATGCTTAGTTGGGTGTAATTATGACAATCATTAGGATTGACAGAAACTTAATGACTTCCTTCGCGCAACCTAGAGTTACTGAAACTATTTTTTATCAGACAACTTCATATCAAAATATCCAACAGCATAGAGCCATATAAACAGGGACGTTTTCCATTTGTTCAACTTTCTCCAACTTTTATCAAGTCGCTCCATAGAAATATTCTACTGACACGATATACTGTAGATATTTTTCCCTCGTTATGTGCCACAATTCAGCGCCTAACATTCGTCATCTAACAAGCTCCTTCATCAAGGGTTGGACAGTATAGAAAAGTGGCAAGTATAGTTGAAATAGAAATTTAGATGCTGTCATTATGTTCTCTTACATTGTGATTTTTAGGTTGCTGTTGGAAAACAAGAGGAAAGTGCTTTGAAATAATATTCTCTCTGCCATCAAGTAATTATGGTTATTGCTTGTAAGACTAGATTTCTCCTCACTTGTCACATCATTATCGTTCCTCGCAGAAAATTGAAATATGTTGAAGACTACTGGTTGGCATTTGAAATTTCATAGATCAGTTGATGCCTGTTCCTTGAGGAGAAAAGTTGGAGCAATTTTATTTCTCCTTAACTCTAACGTACATGGTAGGTCAGTAGAACCATTATATTGATGTAGTTTCTATCTTTGTAAGAGAATTCTTCTTCTAAGGCAATATTGATGTGTAACAGAAATGAGGCTAATCATAAATTTTAAATAAACCCCCAACTGAATACGTGTTTTTGTTTTCTACTCAGTTTTATAGCAACAGGGAAAATAGTATGCCTTGCATCTGTAGTCAAGCTAGTTTGCGTTTGCCTAGAAAGCTGGCAAAAATACTACAGTCATGATCACTATCGCGAAAAAATTGTTACTCACTCTTACACAGCAAATTAGCGATGACTTGATGGAAACAGCATGAGGAGAGGCCAGAGAGCCCGGTGGGTGAAAGAAACAAATCTTGAGCAATGCTTGTATC
The DNA here is from genome assembly GCA_019593645.1 of Akabosia matsudoensis. Lineage (NCBI taxonomy): Eukaryota > Metazoa > Arthropoda > Collembola > Entomobryomorpha > Paronellidae > Akabosia > Akabosia matsudoensis. The sequence goes on along the minus strand of VICI01001766.1, from coordinate 9,678 downwards.
AACATTAGCAGTCAAGCCCGCCAGGCCACCTACAAATCACGTCCCCATTTTCTAATTTTCTAGTGCTGTAGTTATGAATATGAGACCATTTTCCTACTTAACTGCGCTTTACATCCATTTTCACATTTTCCCTCGTGATATCTAGTTTTAGGAGTAAAAGTTTATTGATCTACGTGCATGATTGCTGCTGCCATTCTCAGGCCAGTTTAAGTAAATTGCGAAATCGATTTACGTTATAATCGCTTTTAAACCTAACCTTCGAGGTTGTAAATTATACCACACAGTGGAGAAAGTCATATAATATCCAGATAAAGTTCAAACTGTTAATTTAGGGTTTTACTTCCACATTATACATCCCCAAAACCAATTTCCTTAATGCAAGCGAACACACGATTTTAGCTACATCAATTTGCACTCATCTCCTCGTAGCTTATAATTAAGTCAGACAATTTTGCTGAATGCACGAATTTTATGCACGAAAAAAAGGGAAGATGGTCCACAGTGAAGATAAAAATTCTGCTTTCACTATTACATGCATACAAGTTGTACTTAATCCTCGAGAATTTTTAGATCGGTGTGTCAGTACTGAAGACTAGGGAAAATGTCTTAGTGATGACGTACAACAAAGGAAATGTGTACAATAGGCTTTTTAAATGCTTGTCCCTGTGTCCTATTTTTTCTCCTAATTTCAACCAAAAAGAGACAGTAGCTCTTGTAGCCGCTTTGGTATTGTGGGGTACCTAAAACTTACATCCAAACAGAGAGAGAAACCTCAAGCATCCTCTTTTCATGATGCTCAAACAAACAAACTTGAAAATATTCATTTTACATTTATTCTCATCTCTTCAAACAGGATGAATAGATTTCCGTTCCCGCAGAAGAGAAAAAAAAATCTATAAATGCAGAATCCATCTGCGCTCCTTTCTCTCCTTTACCTTTTCCAAGTAAATCCTGGCAGGATAAAACTGTATCAATAAGCACAACTTGAAATGATAGTTTAGAAAATGTTGAAAAATAGCTTGTATCTTTTCACTCCAGCTTCGCATTTTCCTGAAGGGTACTTACTTACCTTTCTTTTCAAAGAGTTTTACTTGAAAAAGTCAGTGAGTCCAATCGAACTATTTCTTGTAGTCTATTGTTGTACTCGAGAGAAATAGAGAAAAGGAATAACGTAGAATATCATGACTACAACTTGTCTCATGATTTCTCTTTTTAGAAAAAAAAAGTGTCCCACCTAAAAAGCCTCCATTCTTCAAAAAAAAAATGCCCAAAATAGATGGAGAAAACGATGGTTCAACGATGCATGATTTTCCACGTTTCCATCACGAAATTTTTTCCCCATGAAACATCCATTAGGATGGGAAATATGGTATTTCTGTTCAACACATTTTCTTTTCCTTCCTAATTTATATCTCCTATATATGAACTTCTTTCCTGCTCGCATATTCCTCCCATCCATTTATCCAAATCCAGGAAAACGTAATCGTGCATATAGGATTTTCCGTGGTTCATCCCACCTCCTTTATGCGTCAGCCACACAATGTAATATTTTTTACACCTTTTGTCTCATATTGCTTTGGAATATTGAGCTCCTGTCTGGAAACTAAACAGTTAACCTTGACAGTTTCATTTTTATAGACTGGTATTACTGCCCTAGCGAAAAAGTTATGTCCTATATAGTTCCTCACACGAAAACGTATTAGATAATCAAACTTGCATTCGGCGAGACATTCATGTATCCACAACCTCAACATTTTAGAGGAAGTGTGGGTCCTTGCTCTTTACCCACTTTTACTATATAGGGTCTTCATCTTGCAGTCGATCCTGTCCTTACTCTCATGCTTTTTGTGTAACACTTTCATGTAGCGAATTCACCAAGCGCGGGTGAGAAAAAAAGAAAGCAAAATCAAAATTTGGAAGGAGGCAGTTGTTGCAGGGAGCTTAGTAATTTCCTCCTGGGTGAACACGAAATCGGAGCTGTATATAAAGTGCTGATTACAAACGACATCATATTACAAAACGACAGTATATCATAGAAACTTATATATTGGGCGAAAGCAGAAATGGAGCTTTCATTTTTCATGCTACTGTGTACTTTGTACACTCTTGAATTTATTTCATACATACGTCGTCGCTCATTAGATTACTTTGTAGTAGTATGTGTGTTTTTGCGACAAGATTGATGAACGACACTTATAATAAGTACATTCATTATATTCTTTTACATATTTTATTTTATTTTATATCTGGTTTATTCTCATCATTTTGCAGTCATGCATGCTTCTCCACTTTCTCACTAGCATTGCGTTGCGGCCATGGTATGGTGATGGTAGTGGTCTGTCCTGCCATTTATGCTGGGACTTTTCTTGCGAATAAAAACCCGAGTCTCGAAGAGGTGACTTAGCGAGCATGGCTAAAACGTAACTATGTAGCCAGACTGCTGCAACTGTAAGACTACTGCTTTTGATGCCACCTACTTGCTGAATACCAAGTTTTTTGGAGTAGCAATAGGACCAGCAGAGTACGAAAATAGAAGCAGTTGTGGTGCAAGTGAAAGAGCGCAAGCATCGAAAAGTTGGCTCTCTCCGGGGGAAGTTTAGACGCAGTTTTTGTTTCAACAATTTTCTAACAAAAGAATACAGGACTTTCAAGCACTTTGACAAGGGTATAAAAGAACACTGGATTGAGTTGTTTTTCGTGCAAAAATGCATTGTAGTTCTCTTTTCAACCTTTCACCTGTCATTCCTTCTGTTAGCGATTGGCGAGACTAATGAGAGTCAATGAACTGTGCTACAGTTAATAAAGACAATCAATTTGATTAAAGGTCTAGTTCAAATGGTGACTGCGCGGTGTGTACAAATTTTTGTCAATGGTGAACCAACACTGTTTGAACTGAGATTTAATGAGGGGCTACCACAACATCAATACCATTAGTTAGGTCGTGGCAAGCTGTATAACAGTGGAATTGCTTTTATAGAACACCATTATCGTTGCACGAGTGTCTGAAAGACGAAGATCGTTCCAGGAAAATCGTTAGGTCTGAACTGGGGAAGAACAGAATGCAAAGAGAGAGGCGGTTCATCGCCCACACAAAAAAGAGCAAGCAAAGATTAAATTAATCCTTGACTTGCCATGAAGAACTTTAATTATCCGTATGACGAGTGAGTAAGAAACAGCATCCAAGGATTCAGGATACATTGGACGTACTTGAACAATGCAAAGGATAGCCAAACACACTGATTGAAATAATACAGAACTTTGACTTTATTGAGGTATGCTATTATCGTTTTCAAAAGTTTAGCTGATAAAAGGAAATCTTATGAAACCAAATTGTATAACTGCATCATATAAACTGGCGCCTGTTTCCTGCACAGCCTAACCATTCCTGTTGCAAAAATATTAGCAAAGCATTTTTAATGCAATGAGGTGGGTACATCGGAGACACCACGACAATTTTCATCTTACTTGACACTGCAAATGGCACTTTAGCTTATTGAATTGGTTTTCAGTATCACCAACAGGGTTTGACATTAAAATTGAGTTAAGTGGCGGGTTTGCTAGCTTATGCTGTATTTTTGGCAACTTTACAAGCTATCAAAACACTGTGTGTTCTCATCGTTTACTCTATTTTATGGCTCATTCATCTTTGTGTTGTGATACACATTATACATCTTTGCCAATATAATCTGGCTTGCAAGAAAGCAAGTATATAAGCCGATTAAGGATTTTGTCCTTTCCAAAGTTTGTCTCATTGGGAAATCCGTTTACACCCGCTCAGTCTATTAAAACGATGATTTATTTTATCTGAGTAGCACGATTTTATTCCTGTACAAAGTTCAAAGAAATAATATATGTACATCGATAAGTCATACTCATATGTATAGTGTCTTGCTTGCTTTATGCCTAAAAATAACCTGAATTGACCTTGGGCGTAAACCTAACTACTCTAGACTGCGTGGATTTTCCGTTTCCAACTTTTCCAATCTTTCCATCCGACAAATCAGTTTGTTTCCATTCATAACGAGTTCTTTTCTTTTTTACATTAGTACAGCTGCTCCGTTCTCAACTTGTCAGGTTGGCGATACGCTAATCTTTACTCCTGAGAAGAAAATGAAGTGCAGACGAGGAACATTAATCTTTGCCCATTATCCCCTATTCCACTTGAACCAGGCGTCGTCAGCATTTTCTTTTCTATACCTTTTCTTCTGATAATGGCAATGGCTCCGCGTTATACGCTTGGCTTGAGCCATCGCTTTTGATAATGGAAGTGTGAATTGAAATCAATAATGTCTTACTAAAGGATTACCACCTTTGTTGGATTAGAGTGGGAAATACTAGTTTAGGTTTGTGAAAATAATAGACAAAGAAAATGAACGGTTGGACAACACAAAAACTTTGCCTGAGTTGTAGAAAATACTTACATTCATTCATTACAATTGGATTCGACAATTAACGAAAGATGGAGGTGGTTAATGCATGCGGAGTTCTCTGTTTGACCTTGACGAAAGAAAGGTAAAGTTTCATTATCGTTCACATACGTTTCCAACTTTGGCTGGCTATATATACATGCTATCTGTATGTATGTAACACAAAAATTCAATTATGCAGTAGGTTGTTACTGAAATGAGCGGTTTGAAAATGAGGATGTCAACATTGAAGTTGACAGTTGGCTATTTTGGTAAGCTTCTGAGCACTGAAGTTGAAAATTCATCGTCGTAAAACTTTCGTTTCCTTTTTTGTGAAAGATTAAAATGAAAATCGTACGGCAAATGAGAATGTATAACATCCATTGGTAAAGGTGTCCAAGATGTCTCAAACTGGAAACTACACGACCTTTTTTCATCTTACAATGCGGTTTAATTTTAAGTTTGCAGGAGATCTAAGTTCTGTTAGCACACTTTATACGCGTAGACTATTTTGAGTCATTATAGTTTTGAGTATTTACCCATCTTGTTAATTATTCACACGCAAAGGGATTCTTGTCAACCTGTGGGATCAGCGCGTTCTCCACGTGCTTTCACCTTTATGCAAGAGTGATATTTTGGCAATGTGACTAATCCGATTTAGGACCGACAATTTCTGAAACTGAGTAACGGAGGTGGAATTTGGACGGACGAAAAGCATATAAAATGTCATAAAGAAAATTTCCTGGAAGAACAGGTAAATTTAATGGTCTTGAATAAATTGTATGACAGACTATAGCCTAGAACCCTACCATGGGATTTTGGTCGTAAACGACCTAAATAGTAACGCAGCTGCTGCTTTGACATATTCTTCAACAGCCAGTCACTTCCACGAGAGTGATAAATTGACTTTCTCAACATATACTAGCTTGCATTTAGATGGTAGTTACAACAGGATAGAAATGTAAAATGCTCTAACTTGTAGTAAATCATTTCGGAGAATTTTGGGCAAGGAATTGAAAAACGTCTTAGAAAGCTACATTAAATATTATGTAGTTGAAAGCTTTTTTACTTGAGAGAGAAACAGCCTCGGACTAGCTTTCTTGATTCTGTTGAAGCATACCATGGGAGTGCACGAGGTTGTCCTTTCGACTCATTCATTGTCCAGAAAGCATCCTGTATAGTAGCTCTTCATAATAACTTCCGCTGTTGATTTACTTTGTAGTCAGCGCCATTGTGATAACGATCTTAGAAAACTTGTGACACGCCATTAATTGAAACGGCGTACTGAAGTAGGACAAACGGCACTGAAAAGAATTTCTGTTTGAAATAATTATTTTCTTGGAACTTAGCCATTATAAGCTTGATTACGAGCTTCTTCGATTGATGTTACTGTAAAGAAAAGGATCGATGAAGCGGAGGAACGAGCGTTCTGCCCGACTCATGGAACGATCTAATGATGTTGTTAACTGGGCTCATCATTTTAGTAGTTCTCATTGAATTTCCTTGGAACGTAGTCGTTATGATACTCTCAACTGGACTCTTCTCATCGAAAGTCACGTTTGTTATTGCACATAATATCCTGACTTGAGGTTGAACTTCGTGCCTCAAAACTTTATAGCATGCTAAGTAAACAATGGTAATGTGGCTAATTAACTTTCGCCAAGAGGATTTTTCGAGTTTCTTGAAGAGTTAATAGTTGATGTAATCATTACTGCGGGAAATTGATGTAGGTTGCTCACGAAATTAATTACGATGTGTAAAACTGAAGATTCTCGCTTATGAGTATCGTGAATAGGGCAGAGGGCTTACAGTCAGATAAAATCAGCGTGAAGAATTTCTCCAGAGTTTACCGAGATAAGCACACACATGCACGTTTGGAGTGGATGGAGAAAGTCTGCAAAAACGAAGGTAAACATGAAATATCAATGGGAAGAATTCGCGGAACGAGTTATCGAGAGTACAAGTACAAGCAAGAAAATGCAATAAATTTTTGGCACTGAATTATGTCTTCTGACGAGGCCTAACATGGATTCGTTTGCGGGGCAAGAGTTTAGAATTTAGCATAGGCATTTAGTATAGGTGCCTGTAACTAATATTATGTGTTTTGCTAGGCAGAACAGCAAGTACCATAAAAGATTTGCTTGCCGTTCAATGTTTGCGCTGTTCCCATAAAACTTGTAGCTGTCTCAACGAGATACTACGTGACTCTGAATGCATTTCTAAGCAAAATTCCTATCGCACTCTAGAGAGATTTCGGTTTACTGTACTAATCGACCAATTCTTTTAAAATAGTGCTGCTCGACAGAAAATTACAAGAATTTATGGGTTTGTTATGACCATTATTTCTGTGCTTTTAGTATGCGAATGCGAAAACGCGATGCAAGCAGGCCACGGTAATTTGAAGTTTCAAATCGTTTGTTGAGCTGGCCGACCAAACCTAACGATCGATAAACTATTTTACAGTTTTGCGGGGAAAGTTGGAGCTTTTGCAATGTATAGGTTCATGTATCACTCAAACATTGTATCTTTGGAGCGAATTCATAAAACACGTTATAGCATTAGGGGCATCACAATATCATTAGATTCGAAAACAATGAGTCTCGTAACTTAAAGGGCAAAATTTTAATAAAATCCAGATTTTGAGATCGTTGTTTTCATTCAAGTGTTGTACTGCTTTTAAATACGTGTTGGAAACCTCATACCCTCACTTCTTGCATGTGGTGTCACTTTTTCTGACGGTTTCTGACATTCAACACATGAATTTTCCATGAGATTAGTATTATTGATTACTTTGAAAATTTCTGTGTCAACGTTGAGGATACCATCAACTATATATTTTTTACAGCATGTGCAATCCATTTTTAAAATTCAATAAATTCATCCTGAGATGACAGTGAGTAATTTAATCCGACGCAGATGAATACTAGTAGAGTAGAATTATGCACTAGACTAACATTAACGTAGACAAGTAGAGAACAGACAAGTGGCAAAAGTGTCAAAGTTGTCAGGTTGTGTTCGAATTGAACTAGTTATGTGGGAAGAATGCAGATGTGTTCTTGGCAATCGAATACAGCCATTATGTACCCTTTATTCCTTAGATTATAGCTTCTGGAAGTAAAGTATCTTTACAGTACCTGGAGGTTAAAGCTTTAGAGAAAGTTTCTGTCTCAATTTCTCGTAACAATAAGTAATCTTGTAAAGATGTTCTTGTCGTGGGTGATGAAGAATTTCAGGCGCATGTAATTTATGACACAGTAAAAGTTTTCGAATGAGGTTTCTGTCTACTTTCATATGTGCAAAGGAATATGTGAAAAGTTTTTCAAGAGACAATAATCCAAGTTTAACAAAACTCTACAGATAAGCCCATAATACTGACATCTGACATATTCATTTGATTCGCTCGTGCAGCAGGAACAAGACTTCATTATCAACATTAACCCACATACCTATTACACTGAAACTAGAAAAGGCCTTTGGCCCATATCTAATAAAAAATTTGGTAAACTTTCTCATAGTATGATCCAACCCAATCCACAATAGATGCATTGTTGCCCTAATTTCTTTTTTCACGCTCGACCTTTTCCTTCTAAATCTCAAGGTAAGCTGGACGTAATGAAAAATGGAACGTGAGGAATGTTAGCAGATCCGAGCTCTACCATCTGATGCCCTCTTGGTACACACGAAATCCGGACAAAATGAGCTTGTTGCGTGCTTATGAAACCTTTCACTATAGTGCATCGAGCCCTTTTTTCGAAACTACTATACTGACTACTATTTACATTTTTGATATGATAAAAGATTCTTGAAATTGATTACATCCCAGGGAACTTACTCCCGCGACTTAAACACATTCCTACTAACGCAAAAAAATATCGCATAAACTCTTATCCCTTTCATTCACTACTGACCTGGGGCACATGCAAACAAATTGGCAGAATCGTGTTCAATATTGGCCTTTTCCATTTCCTCACTCCAAGTGATGGATGATGTTTAGCTCACATTTGTGTTTGGCTTGACCATCAATCCTCACAATGGCCGTTGAGAATAATATCATCAGACATAAGACATTTTTCCCAAGTTGCAAGCGAAAAATATAGAGCAAGTACATGTTTAGTTTGTTAGTTGTGTGGGTTTATTTTCACAAGTGTTAGCAACATAGAAGCAAAGTACCGCAAACACGGTAAACAGTAGAATTGGTAAAGACAAAGCGATTGGTGTGACAAAAGTATATCAACCTGGATAAGTCACGCTATTATCAACTGGAAGCATATATTACAACTATCTCCTTTCTCGATTCGGTAATAAAAAGTTATCAAAACGAGAAAGTTATGGACCCCCTCGCCAAATAAATTATATTTCCCCATAGTATCCAGAGTGGTATTTTACTCTCATGGTTAATAATTTTTTATGTATCATCTATCTTCGTTTGAGGCTTACATCAACTGACACGATGCGATATGTCATACTGCTCTAACAAAGGTCCCAGTTGCATGGGGCAAGTTTAAAAAAAAACATTTTATATTGGTTTGGTCCACATAGATCAGCACGTTTTTTATTGGAGTGAACCACAAGCAATGCTGCTTTTATTTAATTCCTTCCCACCGACGCCACTACTGGAGGTCACAAAGAACATAAAGGCACTATGGGGGTTCTCAGAGAATCATTTGCTTAGTTGTTCATCTAGCCTTGAATTCGACCAAAGACTGACTTATGATTTCTCAAGAATTGTAACATATGACGATCGAGCATGCGAAGTTTCTGATACGATAACATAAAAAAAGGAAATAAGGATATAATATTTATATTCATATAATGGAAAAACTATATTAAAGTACAGCACAATCAAATTAAAGGAAAGCCAATCGGACGAATAGTGAACTGTAATGGATGGTAGACATCTGTCATGGTGCTATTGACATATTTGGTAGGATAAATGGAGTAAATCAGAAAAGAAAAGTAGAAGCAAAGAGACCGGCTGGAAAGGACTGGAGCCATATTGTGTATTGTTGCAGTAATATTTATGGATTGTGAGTTTCAGCCGCAGTCGCAGTGTGAATATTGCATGATTTCATTACTTTGTTTCTCCGCAAAAATGAATATAACCTTGAGATGTTCCAAAACAAAATGAAACATATTCACATTTCGTTTTGTTATATCAATAAAAGCTGTAAAGCTTATAAAGACGAAGCTGAAAGCGAAAGAAAAAGCTTAGCTAAAAAGCTTTGTTAAAAAGCTTAGCTAAAAAGCTTTGTTAAAAAGCTTTGTTAAAAAG
>VICI01001765.1:0-20017 GCA_019593645.1 Akabosia matsudoensis | reverse complement strand
ATAGTTGGCAAGTCATTCCATACCTCCAATCTTTTCCGTACTAATTATTTGCCACCGAAATCATTCTTTGGGTACATATTGCACCGCAGCAATGTGTTATCACGCTGAATATGATTCAACGTAGATTATGCGTTAAAGATGTATTCGAGTGCATATAGGAAAGCTTGTAATTTGCATGAAATCAAGTCGAGCAGTTACGAAACTACTGGAACTCACCTGCCAGGAGACGCGACTTGATAGATTTTCCACGATGAGTCTATACTCGGTCCGTGTGGGGGGCCCATACCTGTGCCAGAAATATAAATTTTTAATAGGACTAACGTTCTTCCAATCACAAGAAAAATGACAACTGCACTCCTCTCCGTGCTGCCCTGACACAACTAAATTTTAGAATAGCAAATCCAAAGCAGTACCCGTTTCTAAATCAACAAACAGGTAAGGAAATTGATTACTTATAGAAAAAAGGCCAAACATTGTTAAAACTGAAGCTAAGAAACAGTACACACGTAGCGATTTAGCAACTTACTTATCAGAGCCTCGAGGTGGCCCACGGCGGCCGCCACCTCCTCCTCCACCACCTCCAGAGCGGCCACGACCGTCTCTTGGGACTCCACGAGCACGCTCAACAATCACCCTATGTAAACAAAAACACAACATTAAAAAATAAGTTCTTTCACATGTTACGATACATAGACAACATCAACATGAAAAACTATTTATTATATCGTCAATATACCTTTCGCCCAAGAGATCCTTTCCGTTTAACTCATAAACTGCATCGTCGGCATCCCTGTAGTCGTCGAATTCCTACAAATCACAAAAAAAAATTGTAAAATTTACTGAAAAACAGATGACATCTCTCATTTACTAAGCAGGTAATAGTTCAACTTACCACAAAACCGTATCCATTTTTAATCAAAATATCCCGGATCCTTCCATAGCCTTTGAAAAATCTTTCCAGGTCCTTTTCCCTGACTCCATACGGGAGCCCTCCAATGTAAACTCGGGTTCCACCCATCGAATCAACTCAATTGTTTTCACAACAAATAACGCGAATTTAAACAGTTAAACTAACGTTTACAAAAATATAACTGCCGAAGTGATTTTTTCACGAACTTCAAGGACATGAGAATCCTGTTGTTTCTACCAATCTTTTCGCCGCTGCACTAAACTCGTTTACGGTCAAATTACAAAATACAGCTTCACGAAAATAAAGCCAAGCGTGTTTTTTTTCGTTTATCTCTACTCTACTCTTCACTGCGATAACAAAAAAAAGTGGTATCCTTACAATTGTTAAAAGAATGAGTGCCGAGTGTGTGCGAAGTTCTGTAATGTATAGGGTATAGACAGACAGCATACAACGGACGGCAAGGTGATTTTGAGGGCATCAAATATGGCTGAAAGAGGCGGTAACGCTCGCATTTTTCAGGAAGGTCTCAATACGCTAGAGAGCTTGGAAGAAGATTAGAAAAGGCCAATGAACGTCTGAGGATTACTCTCACGGGGTAATGATGCAGCTTGGCGTCAAACTTAACTTGGCGCAGGATTTAGCTTGCTACCGGTGTTGTGGAGCGAGGAGGTGATATTGGTCGCCGTGGGGATTTGCGGTACGTTGATGATGATAGGATAAGCTTGATGATTGGAGTAGGACGATTACGATAGTGATCCGTGAGAATTTTGTAAAAAAAGTTGAATATTATATTCTTTCACAATTCGCCGTGGGGATTTGCGGTACGTTGATGATGATAGGATAAGCTTGATGATTGGAGTAGGACGATTACGATAGTGATCCGTGAGAATTTTGTAAAAAAAGTTGAATATTATATTCTTTTTATCCAATGAAATGAAGTATAGGAATACAACGAGCGTTTTATTGTTTATTCTTTCACAATTTACGGAAGGGGGATTTAGGTTAGATTCGCGTTACTACGATATGAAAATAACGACAAAAAAATGTAACGGGTGATGTCTCCTCCGTTGCATGTACTTTTTAATCAAACATTGAAAATGACTCCGGCAAGTTACAAAACATGTATCAAGTATTTTTTGAAGAGTCGAATATATCCCAAAAGTGAAAAGACATTCAATTTTTACGGGAAACGGAATGTACCAGAAACAAAAATGTTTTTTTTGGTTGTGGTGATAAATTTTTTAATAAATCTTGCAGTTGACAGTCAACAGTGATGTTTTGACGTTAAGGCTCGCTTTGGCCTTGCATTCATCAAAATGTTACGGGCTTTGGAAACAATTCATTTTATGCGTCGTACTTCGTGTATTGAAAAGGAAGCAGTTGCAGTTCGTATGTTGTATTGAGTTTTACCTTTAGCTTAAATCTGATAAGAAAATGACGGATCATTGATCCATCATCGGGGGGTTGTATGTAATCTTCCTGAAGGAATAAAGTACCTTGCAGGACATCTAATCTCTGGATATTGACTATTCTGGGAAGAGTACATTCATGCATAATCCAAAATTTATACCCATGTGTCGTTCCTTCGTTATTAAGAACTTAGAACGCCTTCATTATCTACTAATGCCGTGTGTTGACTTATGAAATGGTTTACTTCTGTAAGTTCATTAAACTTACTATAACTCTACTTAAGCTTTTGACAAACTCTGTGAATGAATGAAGGATTCATACATGAATCGCATATAAACTCGGGTCTCAAAACTTGCATACAACACCCTCTTTACCATTTTCGTCCAAAAATACCGATGCCCTATGCCAGTAGCTTTTGGTTCTGTTTTATATGCACATGAATAAAAATGTGCTTCTCTTGAACACGAACACACGGTTACATGAGGAAAAGATTAGCCCAATACCACATTCACATTACATTACATGTATCACTGTTATCCACGTTCACACATTGCACTTTACATGTACGAAATCTACAGACAAACAAAAACAAAAATCAACAAGAAGTAAATAAGTAATGGTAGTGATAAGTCCACAGCAGTAAAATCCTTTGAAGGGTTCAGGTTTTAAAGATTGTTCGAGTTGTCGGAGAAAAACTCCCACGCCAGGTAAAGAAAAAATTATCATTTGTGTAGTAAATATTTAGAAAATTATTATTTAGCCTGTTACTTTTCCTGTTATTTAGCAATAACTTTAGTATCAAACCCCTAACTGCTTTGTTTGTGGAATAAAACAAAACAAAAAACACAAAAATTATGAGTTCCTGTATGACAATAACTTTGATAAAAGATAAATTATAAATTGCTCACAATTGTCAGTTAACATTTTTCGTTCTTAGATGCTTCATTCATGAACAGGAAATGGCTTGATTATTACTGAACGTTTACATTTCGTGTTGCTAAAAATATGATTTTATTTTGACACTTTCAGGGCCATACCGTGGAAGTGAGAAGTTCCTACGAAAAGTCGACATCCCGTCTCTACAAGGTTGAATTTTTTGAACAAGACTGAATAATGGCTTCACTCGATACAATCCCAAAGGATCTTCGGAACCTTCGAGCGTGCTTAGTGTGTTCATTGCTCAAAACGTTTGACCAGTTTGAAATGGATGGCTGTGAAAACTGTGACGAGTTTTTGAGAATGCGAAACAATCGAGAACAAGTGTACGCCTGCACAAGCTCCAATTTCGATGGGATGATTGCTGTTATCAGTAATCAGGACAGTTGGGTGTGTAAATGGCAGCGAATTGGAAATTTTTTCGAAAGGAATATATGCGATCTCAGTGTCAGGAAAACTTCCGAATGGTATCATTAGGGAATTGAAGAATCGACGAATTCCATACAGATCACGAGATGTTAGTCGTACTTGAGCTTGATCCTTTTTTAACGTTTACAGTAATACTAAGTATATCGAATTCGACATCGCTCTTAGCTTTCGGCTACATTATTTCTTAAAATTACTACTAATACCCGTATAGTTAAGTTGAGAAGGACCTACGCACGAAGGTAAACTGTTAAGCAGAAGTTTTTATCGCTGTAAACAATTTGGATAAAGTGTTTTGTATTAAATTATAAACGTACCCTAAGGGGTAGATGTAAGGGCGTGATCCGTAATAAGATATATGATCCAGAATAGTGCTATGTATTACGTATGTACATGTTGTAATTTTTGAACGAATTATTCTACTTTCATAAACTTTCGTAGATGTTAATCATCGGTTCAGGATTAAAAGTTTCCCAAAGTTACACGATTATATTCAATAATGATTTCCTGCATCTTTTTAACAGTTCTTTTTAAATAAAAAGCCTTATATTAGCCCATATAATAATAAGACATAATTAATTCGTCCATGTTTTTGCCGTGCTCGCTGCAGTAGTTATTTTTAATTGTTTACGATGAATAAAGAGAAAAAACCGAAGAACCTTTGGACCTGTTGTCTTCGGGACCTCACGTTACCATATCCATCAAAACTGGTGCCCCCCCAAACTGACCATGTAGTCGCCCATTATCATTTGCAAAAAGAAAAATCGGAAATTCTCTCTTTGCAGATAAATGCTAAGGCAAATATTGGCTTTGTAAGGCACACACCATTAAATCATTGCATTGCACGCCAAAATAATAGAAGATCCATATATAAGACTTCAAATAAAACATATTTGCTGCATTTATCATAGATTACAACGGAACTTGGGAATGTTAAAGAGGAAATATGCAATCTAAGAGCAAGTATAAAGGAAATGGAGAAAGTAATTTCAGGTGCAAAATGTAAAAGTTTGTGGACAAAAAAGCTCTCGGACTTGTGCAAGATAAAGTCTACTTTACAGATCGACTTGGCTAACGCAATTGAATTAGAATGCAGGTTGAAGCGACAGTTTGATGAGGCTCGGTAAAATATTTCCCATATTCTCCCTAAAGAAAAGAGTACATAAACTTTCTTCAAAGGCGCTTTCAAAGCTCTAACAATATTTCAGACTAGCATATCGCAACGCAAAGCTTGACGAACATTTGGTAAATGAAGAACTGAAGAGATTAAAACATTTCATTCCAATCGACACCGGAAAAGCGCAGTACGAAAAAAGCCGGCTGGAAATGGAAATTCAATGCAAGAAAAATGCTAGTTGTGCGCGTGACGAAACAATTAGATCAGTTGCAAACTCTATCACAACTCAAGTCATGAAAAGCTTGCCGGGGGTACACAGCCGAGAGTATTGTCAGCAACGAGCGGCTCGAGTAGCAAAGAAGCGGATAGGAAAGTATATAACTCAGTCAATGTTGGTTCTTCAAAAAGAGAAAGCTGTCACAATCACGCAAGATCAATTGCGTCAAAGGCGCCAGGCCGAGAGTCTATCAAAGTTGAAAGATGATATTAATGGGATTAGGAGATCGATAGCTATGAAAAATCATCTTCGCCAAATTCATGAGGAGGAAATTGCAATAGAAAAGGAAGAAGTGAAAAAAATACTTGAGGCTCAAGGAGGGAATCCATATTTGGCTGAGTACCTGCTAGCAATTGAAGAGAAGCAACGGGAACTACAACGAAAAATGCTTGTAGAAGAGCAAAAGCGTTTGTTGGATATTGCAAAGGGAGTACAGTGTGATTGAGAAGTCTAAGGAGAAAGAGGAGACAGAGAAGCTGAAATGGGAACGGATTTGGGCGCAAAGGGCTCTTCAAAAACAATTGGAGGAAAAGCGGAAAATGGATATCTACTTTCACCTGTCAGACAATGAAGATAATTATGAACTCAAGGTTGTTGATGAGATACACGAGAAGTTTGCAGACCAATTGTTTGATGCCCTACGACTGGGTCTGGACGATGAGGACACTGAAGATAACTATACATCGACAGAGGAAACTGCTTCCAATGGTGAAATTACAGATGGCAATTAATGAGGCATATTTTAAAGTTTTAATGCATTGGTGAAGTTACACTTTACAAAAAATTCTTCATGACCATTTAAGGTAAAAAGCTGGACAAAAAACCAGAAAAAGGCAAACCTTCAGGTCCAAGGAAGCAGTTGAAATCCATTCAGGAAAGCACATTGCCTAATAGATACACTTTCAAAGAATCGGTAGCCGCACTGAGACATGCAGTACATTTACATGAATCACAAAAGGAATCTTTATATCAAATGGCAGGCACTCGGGAGAATACCAAGTGACTACTAATTTTTAATAATATTCAATATAATTTACTGAAAGACTTATTTTTGTAATTTTTTAAACCTTTTTCGTTTTACAGAGCGGTTTTGATGAATGAAAAGAACATATTTGATTTCGGAAGCGTCCCTGTAGGACAGAAAAAGTATGTTGTTCTCAACATGGCAAACATCGGGAGTGAACCTGTCAATTTAAAGATGTCCGTTTTGAATCCTTACGGTCCCTTTTCGTTTTGCAATGCTCTGAAAGAAATACCCAGTGATAGCTACTATTCGTTAAAGTTTAAGTACCAACCAGTGGATAGAGACCAAATTGTAAGAGAAAAATGTTTGCTTATTTTGTGTAAATTGGTTTTTTTTTTTTTTTTTGGGATTATGTATTATTTCTTAATATTTCCAGTCACATGAGACGATAAAAATCGAAGAAGTTGGGAACCCAGAGAATTTCACGATCGTTACGTTAAAAGGGAACGCAGTTGGAGCTACCGCGGAAGAATAGAAAAAGTACATGTTCCGTATGCAGTGGTCATCAGGATGTAGGATTTTTATTTCAATTCGTAATTAAGTAGCACAAATATAACAGATTTATAGTCTTAAATTGTCATTGTAAATCAAATAAAGTCGAAAATAGTTGACATTATATTGATGTAATTCAGATAACTTATCTACACCTTTAACCTATCCATTTTTAATTTATTACTGCTTCGTGTCTATCTTGAAATATATACCTACATATAGTTGCTGAAAGCAAAAACCAAGTTTATCAGAGACTCACAGAAAGATCTATTTGTAAAATTGACACTGTAAAGTTAATCTGTAGCGCTAATGATATTTTATTATATACATTGCTCAAACTTAAACTGTACAGTATATGAGATGATACATTGTTACGATAAATCACATTCATGATTACGATAAACAATTTTGCAAAATCTGCACTTGGTATCGCATTTAAGTGTTTGCACCTGAAGATAACATACCCAAAATTTTTGTCCCTTTCGTACCCACTTGCACTTTATGTTTTGATTGCATCCAGCTTCATTCAGTTACCCGATTAATGTTATTATTTCTGGAGATATATGGAGTCATTTTCTTAACCAAAAAAGTAAAAAATAGTATTTCTGAATACTTCATTCATCCTCATTCATCGACTGCCACATTTACGTAAGTTGTAAGTGAACACTCTGGAAATCATTTTGTATGCAAGCCTAAAAAATAATTAATTCTATTAAACTCAGGTAATCATGGTACAATGTTAAGCATATATCCAACTCCTTTGTGGAATAGCACAAACCATATACGAACCAAACTTTAAGCGTAAAAGTTGAATACACATAGGGTTTTTATTTTTGTAAACGTTTCTCTTCTTTGCCCAATTTCTTTCCAAACGGCCTTTATTTCCTTGAAAGATTTCCAGTAACAGACAAATATGTTAAATTATTGACGAAAATAACGTATACAATCCTGGCTTTCATGAGATGCCTTTCACTGTTCATTACGATTATTCAATACCGAGAAGGCATATTTTGTTTGAGGAGCAATAACACAAATCGTTGTGGACTTTCTCTATATTTAAAGTTTGAACTATTTTACAGATTATGCTAAAGAGGCGGAAGAGGTGGATTGTAGGTGCGTCAGACTGTTTGCACTGAAATGATTGGTAACCCATGCTTAATAAATAATATGTTGCGAATCGGTGGCTTGGATGATTTTAGCTAACTTGCAGTCGACTTTTCAATTTCACGACAAATAAAACCTAGGTTTTTGCATCACCTTTCCGTGTTTTCTTCAACTACAAAATTAATAAAATCTTAAAGAAACTATGTATAAAAGCCATGATAGCTTGTGCGAAGTCATTAACTTTGGAGTTGGCGTTAACTCAAAAGTTTAAATTAAGCTTTTTTCTCTCCAATGATCTTGATCTCCGAACGCATTGCAACCAACCCTTAAAATCCATCCCGATTGCGATTACTTTACTAAAATATCTGTCAAATGTCTTCATTTCTAATCTGTAAGGATCAGCATTTAATTATCTACGTATCTTATATTGTTTGTGATTGTATGTTCGTGATAAAATGTCAA
The DNA here is from genome assembly GCA_019593645.1 of Akabosia matsudoensis. Lineage (NCBI taxonomy): Eukaryota > Metazoa > Arthropoda > Collembola > Entomobryomorpha > Paronellidae > Akabosia > Akabosia matsudoensis. The sequence goes on along the minus strand of VICI01001765.1, from coordinate 11,859 downwards.
AGGCTTTGTTCTAATCTAATCCATCATACCTATTATGCGAATTTCACTATCCAAAAAACTTATCTACAGTAGCTTAAAATAGTATCTATCTACCGGTACAATACGCAAGTTTTTCTTACATCAACATCTATTTATAATGGCCTGCCGCATTAGATACCCCTCTGCTATAGTTCTTCGCAGCTTTCACTTCACCACAATAGAAGAAATGGATTTGAAGTTCATAAAGTTATACTGGAGGGTTTGCGCACGCTTCGAACGCAAGCCTTTGCACTGTTGCATACATAATTCTGGTAAAAGAAAATCTTATTCGTATAGAAATCACGTAGTTTTTTTCTTACTCTAAAAAAGATTATTATCTGCTTTAATATTAATTCTTTGGAAACACTTCGGATGACGAATTCCACGTAACTTGCAAGTTTGGTACATTCGAATATCTCGGAGTTCACTTCATACTCCAAAGAACATCGTTTACAGCCCGTTCTGATAACTTTCTTTGGGGAATTTAGAATGAAAAGCCGCATGTCCGTATTCTAAGTTAGTAAACGTGTTACTGAAGTCAAAACTAATTCACCATCGCATTTTCTAAACTTGATCTGAACTTGACTTACAAAAACAAAGGAAAATAAGTCTTAGAAGGGCATCCAGTCCTTGAGGAGAAAACATGCGACAAGCGGATTAACATTATTGCTAAGCGAATGAAAGTACTTTCTTGATACGCTTTCTGAACATCAGCTTTTATTGTGCTGCACTATTTAATCTTTTGCATAGTTGAAACACATTTTCAGTGCATTCTACAGTTCGGTATCTGGAGGTAAATACTTCACATGTTTCTCTCCGATCTGTTGTCTGTTCCATTCAACCACTCTCGATTCTACACCATATGAAGCTAGAATCTAATTGTGATGCTCTTTTTCGAATGAGTTTCCGGATGACAGATGAAAGAAGAGAAGGCTTAAAAAGGATGCATAAGTTCGCCAAAAGTTTAAATGGAAGTTTCATACAATAGCAGTCATCATAATTCGAGATGAACTAGAATCAGATAGGGAAAGTAGTGAATTAGTTTGTTAAACAGGGATTACACACATGAAAGAAGATGAAGTAGTAGTGAAGTGACTGACATTGTCTTCATGAATCCAACATATTTTCGTACTAAACTGCCCCTTTCCATGTTTGCTTGGTCCCAAGTCCAGTTAGTTGGACCCCCTGCTCCACTAATATTTACAGTATGCATTCGTATAGTTTTCGTTACTTTGTGTTAGGGATGCTATTGATTTAGTGAGATTTGGATATTACTTCTCTTACAATTTCATCTGAACTTCCATCGTTTGCCTAATCCTTGCAGCTACTGGGTTCACTTCTGCATCTCATTAAAAATCCCCGATTTTGTTTTCACTGCTGGCAGATATCATTTGATCAGTTCACGCAAGGTTCAAGTGGTAAAATAAAGACTTTAATCAGGAAGTTAATGAATTTCCACTGTTCACCAAATTAGAAAACTTGAATAGATCGTTCGAAATCGTGAGTTTCCAGCAACCAATTCAGAACTTTAGTACGAGGCAAAAATACGTCGTTGTAAATACTAAAAATGATGAAAATAGTTATACGGTAGATTTCTTTTAGTTAAAGAGTAATCTCTGGACTTTCATGCATATTAGACATTACTGATGAGTCACATACCTATAATAAAGTCATTGATCTCCATCTGCGTTGTGTAGTAATTATCACGTGGTGGACGCAGTGTATTCCTTCCAACATAAGTAATGTTAACGTGAAGACTCTTTCGAAGCGTTTTGCGAAACGAAAAACCTTGAGCACGATCGTCCTGTAGTCTAAGTTGTGTTGCTGTGATAGGAGCCTAACTGCAATGAGTTATGTCTCACTTTTAGTAATTTAGTAGTTAAGTTAACCCGTCTACCTACATGCATGTGAAATTTCTTAATATTTAGCGATCGGGATGCGTCTATGTTGCTTATTAAGTTCATTTTACTTTAATGAATGATATAATTATTATGTCAGGCTCTAATAAAAGTGATAAAGATTAATTTCTTTATGAATTAAAATAAAATCAACTGGAGGAGACAAAAATATAATTGAACCATTTGCGACCTGCGTGTTTGAGATTCGACTCTAAAAACACAATTCGATTTGAGAAATTTCCCCAAAAATTTTGATTTTATCTTCACTTTCACCTACATTTTACGTACGTTTATAGCTGCACGAATATAAAATGATGATATCTTCAGTACAAATCATGATCTCTATGCCTAAACAATGCATGCTAATAAGGTCTCCAGGAAATTTTGGTATATCCGTTTGTTTCTGTTTTGTACAACACATATACTGCCTACAACAGATCAACTGCTTGTAAATTACCGCCTTTAGTAGTATTTTAAATGCCTAATCATCTCATCGCTTTCTTCTGAACAAATATAGAATATATATTTCAAGATTTGTGACGTTGTAAACGTTATTTCTTTACATAATTACTTGGCGTACTCTTAATTACAAATATTATCATTTAACTTACGTGTCCAAACTTCTTTACACTTTAATTTGTGTATAAATAGAAAAAATGGAAGTTAAGGAAGATAGAATAAAAAACGTCACCTTAAAAATTAGTATGAGGTCTTCAGACCAGGATGGGCTTCAACGGATTTGTTACAATACAATTATTGTTACCTAATTTTCTTTATAAACGTATCATATGATAAATTACTTGTTGACTTTGTTTGTCTAATACAGTTGTGTATGACACAATTCAATATGTTTGTTTGTCGATATTAAAAGTGAAAAGAAATATAGTGGTACAAAATAAATTGACAGAGAACCAAGATACTATAAGAATGCCCTGGCTTTAATCCTTTTCTACTTCTGCTACTTTTGAGAAAGAGACAGGAAGAGCAACACACAATAGTTTGTGCCCAAAAGAGTGCAATATATCAACAATTAGGAAGCCGTTCTTCATCACGGAAATCACAGAAACTCATGACTTTTCTTTCATCTCCATTCCATTGACGGGATTGGGAACGCCCATTCCCACTGAAAATTAAAGAAAGAGAAAATTATTACTCAACCTTTTGTTCGATTATGGAGCACGAAAGGTGCACACAAGTCTATACAAATACAACATAAAATTATAATTTTTGACATGTAAATACATTCACTATTTATTCAGAACGGGTTTTCACCTTAAAGAGGAAATATTGTGGGGGTAACGTAACTATTCATTCTAAAAGGCCACACCTATATACCTATTCTAATATATACGAATGAGAATGTTGAAGACTACACGTTGTGTCAGAAATATAATGGCAGAAAGGACTTTTCGCGATCAGCTACTGTCCTATGATATATGGTAAATTTTATTGTGGAGTGATGTGATGTACCGTAATAGGGTACGAAATCCCCCGAACCTTTCTAAACAAATACTTGCAGTTTGAAAAAAATTGGTGAAGGCTAAAGTACCAGTAACCGCATATTTTTACTCATTTAGTAATTCTTATAGTTAATAAATCGCATACGAATACAATATCCCAACAAATATATTGTAGTCATTTAAAACTTTAGACAGCTTATAATGAGTGAAAGCATGTTCATATTGGGACGATGTTGACAATCTCGTGGACATAGGCTACTTTGGGAACGCAACGGCAAGTAGTGGCTGTGATAGCCTACTTCTTATTATTATAAAAGCATTGATTCTCATGTTCACGTTGAGAAACGAAAATGTTAAAATGGTTATAATAAAAGTGCCACCAATTTAACAGAAGGAAGTGTAAAATGAATAAAATTTGGAAAAGATGTGTTACAATATACAGAGTTTATAGAAGTTAGTAGGTACTACAATACACCACATCACCCAGGAGAATTAAATGTTGTTTAATTGTCAAAGGAATTGTCTCATAGGAATCGTCAAATCTAAACAGCATCTGTGTCAATAAAGCAAAAATACACTACTGTTGATTTTATTACACTAATTACAAGGTCATTTTTGCATAAGAAATACAAGAGATAAAAAATAAACATGTATTACATTTTTGCATGTAACGTTACAAGGAACTGTACAAAGCGTAAGCTGCCACACAAGTCGAGGGAAAGAGATTGAGTTACGCCCCCGCTGTTAAGTAAATAAAAAATACACACTTAAAAGTGAATAGCTCTTGTAATGCATTGCAAATCTTCATAACAAAGTAGGCTCAATGATCCCCTGTGGGCTTTTATTTAGGGAAAAATTCTCCTTGTATGCTTCGACCAAGCACACAGCAGTCATAGTGAATCTCATCTCAAAGGTAACAGACCACACGATGGCTGTAAAATTTCTTATGGAGTATCGACCTTCCTAACGCTTTGAATATAATATAGGACATTTGTGATATGTTTTTTAGATGGAGCAATGTCTATGCGCATTAGTTTATAAATTTTCGAATGGTTGAACTTTTTTTTCATATTAACATAAAACATAAAAATAATTATTCTTCAAAGGTTACCATAACGCTGCAAATATCTTGAAGTTTTAAACAAACTACAAGGAATTTCTTTCTGTAATGGGCAGCTAAGGGTTCAAGGATTCAATGGTACTGAAAGTAATAACTTAGTAAATAAAACCAGTAAATGACAATACTTTACGTAATCATTTTTTTTTTGACAAATAAATATCGCAGAGTTGACGTAGAAATAAATAATAATAATCCTAGTGCAAAACCAGCTATATAACAGTAAAAATATGAATGCATCGTACAAAAAGGAAAAAAGTATCAAGAAATCAACCAGCACAATATTGAGAGAGTCAAACTTAGCACACGATCGAGAGAAAACGGGACACACGCAATGATAAAGAACAAGACTTTAAAGGAGAGTATCAATTAGTAAATACCTTAGTCGAAATGAAATCATTTTGGAGAGAATTGGATCGTTTTGAAAATTATACGTTGTATCTACAACAGAAAGATTGTGTCTGACTGAGGGACTAGGGTTAAATCATGCGTTGTTCTGCCCGACACCCTGACGATCCTGTGCTCGATTCCACGCCTTTTTCATAGCTTTAAAATTGATTCAGAACAGCGTTAGTTGAATGTTATTAAGCTGATGGCTTGTAGCTAGGCAATTGAGTAAAAAACAAAACGTTTCGGCTTTCGAATACCTGGCCATCTATTCACTCCGATTGTACCTTCTTGCAGGTATGCAGTTGTCACCCAACAAAAACTCTTGCTATCAATCTCAACTGTTCTTACTGTATGTAAGATAGCGAGACTCCTTTTGGTACATCATTTCCAGACGTACGGATTTGGCATAGGTATTATTGAAGAAAGCAAAATAGCATTGACGCACAAATCCGTTCTTAAGGAAACTATTCCTGTGTTATGCCTTTATAAACTGGTGAAAATAAACTTCATACACTCTAAGCGTGATTTTGGCACAAACAAAGAATAAGTTCAGCCATTATATTATATGCAAGGTTTGCGGGATTAATTACAACACTTCTGCCTGAACTTTTAGCTAACTTTCACTACTCAATGCTTTCACTAGAAATAAGAAAAGGAGAATTACATGGTTATGATTTTGTTGACGGAGCCAGGGCTTGGTTTATCATTATATTTTTATAGACGCGATATCGTATTACATGACAATTACTTCTGCTTTATTTCTTTGTATTGTGATGTTTGACTTTTTGAAACAATCATAGCTACAAACAAGTATAAATGTCGAGTAGGAATACTACGAACATGTGAATATGTCTGAAAGACCAAGTCTACGGAAGAAACAGAAAATTATGTGGCACCAAAGTTTGTAGCGTTCATCGATACTTTTTCTGGAGTATTTCATCTCTTTTTTAATCAAGAAGGAGGCTTTCATTTTTTTCTTTAATGCTTGTCTTACGTTAGTTTTAAATGGGTGTTGAATTAAATTATATCCAATATACATGCTTATTTCATTTCCGTGTCATATCACGTTCTCTTATAGTTACGAACAAATATAAATGATCAGAGAACCATCATAATATTTTACATACCCATTTTTGGCGTCGATAGTATATCTTTCGTTGGATTATTTTGTTTAATTGCATTCATTCGACGTGCAGGAGGTAGCCCTGAACCAGGTCCAGCTCCCATAGTCCCTCGCACTTCAGGGTGATGTGGTGGTCGAACCGTTTCCACCGGAAGTACACGTCGCCTCTTTTTTGGAAGTTTCGCTCTGGCCTAAATCACAAGAATTAAAAAAGTTTTACAATCACATTTTCCTTTTTTCATTACTGCTACCATACTACCCCATATAATGCCTCCTACTTTTCTCATCATCAAATACATTTCTTTTCGTTCCTTCATGCCATTATTTTGTAATTCCATCTACTCTCAGTTTTTCAAATGCAAGTACAGGGAAAGGAACAGAATGTATATACGTTCGCAGCTGAATAGAAAGTGGCGAAAGAAGGTTACGTCATTATGGTACTGGTACATCATGGCAGGGAGAGAGTACTATGTAATAGTAAATAGCTGTATTTCATACTTCTTTACTCCAAAATTTACAGCTATTTTTCTCGCTGACTGCTTACTCACTTCCTAAGAATAGTTTAGGTACATCGTTCTATACTACCTATATATATAATCGAGATGGTGTTTGTTGATACGATATACACATGTGCATCGAAGTACTAAACCAAAGACTACACCACCATGGGTGCCGTATGTAAATGTGCGATTCTGATATAAAAAATTCTCTGTAGAGCCCATAACAACAAATTGTATACCATTATTGCAAAGGCGAATGTGTTGAATATAAAAGGAAAAATTGAGAAATAAATGTGGGTTTAAGCTGGGTAGATTGTAATACAATTGCTCCTGAATCAAAGGCATTTATTATTTTTCGGTACATTCAAGCCTAAAAAGTAATACCACAATTGCCATATGCAGCTATTCAAATGTAAAAGAAACACTTCTGCTTAATTATTCGTACTTTACAAACAATAAAACCTGTAATTATGGGCGGTTTTTCTCACAGAAAACGATTTCCCTATGTTATTTCATTGGCATTTCATGCTTATATAAATGATCAACAAGGAATTTATGAACAATACCATACTTAGTAATTTGTGCTTTGTGAGCGACAAAAATTCTGTGGTCGTGGTCTATATACATTTAAAATTATATCTGTTGACTACATATTAATGATATTACGTATATAGGTATGTGTAGATTGTTAACAACACGAAATGAAGAATGAAAGCATAACAAGCTTTTGAATTTGTTTTAACAAACTTTCAATGGACATCAAACTGATATGTACCTAGTCACAATGGTAGAAACGCTACGGATTTAGCAACGTCTCAAATGGAATAACAGTGGAAGAAATCAAATTCGACGGGAACCTTCGAGAAAAAGGTTCATATGCGACTAAGCCATTAATGACTGTTTTAAGGATATTATGGATAATGAACATGAAAATTAAACAGGAAAGACCTAATGTTGTATGAGTTCTTAAAAGACTTTCTACGAAATACTTTTGCAAAGTCAATTAAACGGATACGTTTACTGGAAATACTATGTCCGTTTAGAGAACGGTTAGCATAATAAATTATTTCTTAAAGCTGCTTACCTGCGTGTGTGAGTAGTACATAGCGAAGTTAGAGACGATGACGGGTACCGGAAGTGCAATCGTGAGTACACCAGCCAGGGCACAAAGGGCACCAACAAACATACCGATATACGTTTTGGGAGTCATATCCCCATAGCCTACGGTTGTCATGGTTACTAAAGCCCACCAAAGACCTAATGGAATGCTATTGAAGTCATTGTCAGGATTGGCTTGAAGTCTCTCGGCATAATAAACTAAACTGGCAAATATAACGATGCCCAGCACCAGGAAGAATACTAAGAGCGTCAATTCCTTCGCTGATGCTCTGAAGGTCTGGAAGGACAGAATAAGGTACAATATTTAATTATGTAAGTACTTTACTAATATAGAAAAGTAGAATAGTACAATAAGCCAAGTTTTTCGCTCATCTTATCGCATTACTGTATGTCGCCCAATTTCTGAGAAGTGCATTTTAACTAATGCATTGAAATAAGTTTAAACTTTCTACATTTTACTTTTTAAAAATGTCAAAAATGGTGAATATTCGAGCGTTAAATTAGCCAAACAATCTGAGGACAAATTTTCGAGCTACCCAATGGAAGTAATACTGCCTCATTTTATAAATATTATCATCCCAAGTAATTTAAGGACAAGGAAAAATATATCTTTAAAACAACTACTGTGTACAAAAATAAACTTATCCACATTTTTCTGCCCTTCCGTATTGTTAATGTGAATCCAGGTACTGTCTGTAAAGGTTTATGTGTTCGTTTCGCAGATTATTGCACACAATACAGGATCAAGAATGTGGATGGCTACGTTGAAGATCTGAGAACTCTTTAATAGGATTTCTTCTAATGTTCAGACTGCTCAGCCCTGCTTTACGCCACATGTGTTTACCAACAAGTAAAAAGTATATTCCTTTTCGGGGAAACATAAATTTCCGTGTAGTATAATAAGCATTATGTATTAAAAAGTCGAGAATAGCGGTTTGTCTAATGGTGTGACCGCCACACTTGGAGAGTGTATAATCTCATTCTGCAGAGAAAGCAAGACATCCATTCATACGGCTTGCTTTTGGGACTGAATGAAGACTAGAAAGGACTACGCTGGGAAAAGCAGCAGGAGCATTTATGGTAAATTGACATGAAAGTAGTTTCGAAGAGTACAAGACAAGTTACAGTGAAAAAAAAAACTTGGCAAGTTGGCTTATTTTGTTACAGACTCTCCAACACTCACTTCAGATTTTTTAACATCTTGTTGTGTCTAGAAGAGCTTTTATCGCTTAATCTTGAAGGGCACTTAGAATAATATACGTATGGCTATTTTCCCCTGCTTACCTGCATGAGTATCTTGAGACCTGAGGAGTGTCTTGTCAGCTTGAAGAGACGCATGATACGAATGATTGAAAAGAACTCAAGAATATCTGCATTCTCTAGATGAGAAGCAAACTTTTGAAGAATTAGGTCGACGTAGAAGGAGAGGGTGGCGACGTAATCGATTATATTTACTGAGGCGCGAATAAATTGGCATTTGTTTGGAGAGGTTATAAAACGAATAACGATCTCGAGGGTGAACCAAGCATTGCATACGCATTCGATGTAGAAAAAGGCTTCATGTGCATTCGTGCCCTTCTTGTCCAACGTCCAAGCGGTCTCGTTGCGAGAAGTATTCACAGTGATATTCTTTATCACGGGTACCCGCATATCCGGGTGGGTTTTCAGGCAAAATGACAAAATAGAAATACATATGAAGAATACGCTCACAATTCCTATTATCTGAAAGAGCAAAAAAAACAACACATAAATACTCACTGATTATAATATCCAGATGTATTGCAACAATTTCAATGTGAAAGGGCGTAAATTTGCAACTAATTTATCACACAACCAGTTAAAAGGTGAAAGGCACAAAATTTATCATATGTAGGTGACAGCTCCGCATAAAAAGTGGATGGTGACGTATGTATGAAGGGAATAGTATCGAACAAACAGGGCCACATAAATCATGAAAGGAGGCTTTACGTACTTTGGCAGAATTAGATGAGTAAGGCTCGTCAAATAAAGACCAAAGCTTCGGTTTGACTCTTTGCCACCACGATACATTTCCGGACATGTAATCATCTTCAAACCCAAACTTTCTTGCCAGCTCTTCGTCTGATGGTTTCTCTGTGTCCAGATCTAGTCGGTCTAACACTGCCAGTGTTTCTTGAGTATCTCGATGCTGTAATATAAAAAGTACATTGCAATGTTATTTTAGCATATGATATTTAATAATGATATACTTCTAGAAAGAATATTATCGGAGCCGAAGCTAAATCTATGATCTATCTAAAAAGGACAACATTATAGCGATCCTTCTTAATAACTTTTTCTTTTGTAATGGAACCTCAGTTTCGGAAAAATCTGAATTTATATGAAGAAACTCAATTTTTAAAATAGAAGATTTGTATCAAAGTATTTGTAGGCCTTGTATTTGAGTAAACCTGCTCATCGTCATAGTCAACCAATTGGCAGGGTCAACCTGCCAATAAGCAACTTACCTGGTTTAGAACCAGGGTTGGATTTTCTTTACTGCCTTGATGGAGATTAAAACGGTTAAAATTTACTGGTAAACCTAATAAAATTCATATATTTTTGGTATGCATAAAAAATAATTCGTAACGCAATAACGTTACTAAAATTAAATCAAACATGCACAGCTTTATTAATATACTGCCAGGAGAAGACAAAAAAGAGTTTACAAGTAGGTATTGATAGTATCGTAAAAAGCATGAATAATATTTGAGTATCTGTACCGATAGATGTCGATGGACTAATAGTGTGCGGAAAATGGTGTATTTATAGAGCTCGTAACATTAATGAGTTGTGTTATGACACACCTTCTTATCATTTTGAACATTAGATACAGGATGTATCCAAAATTCTTTGTGCATATGTACCGTGAAAGAAAATCTTCGTCAAAAAAATAGAATCTTGAATGTTAATAATCCTTATGTACATCAGACTTCCAGAAAGAAATAATAAACTTTGTAGCTCTTCATCCCTTTTCATTCTGAGAGTTAATACAGCTATACCATGATTTACTTGAATCTGAGCGTGGTTTATTGGTGGCATTATTGCATAGGCACTTCTTTGGCGTATAATTTCATTTACCTGAGTATAGGTCATCCAGCAACACGGCTCCACTTGGTTTGAATCAAGACCCCAAAACTCCAACTCTTCTTCAAATAACGGACCGCACACATCTGTTGGATAATGTAGCTTGCCAGTTCGGTAGTAGTTCAGCACCTGTTTAATGCACAAACCGTGAGCTTGTTCCGATTTATGATCTCTTTGATAAGTACGTTTCATGTTTTCAAGAGGGAAAAGTCATAAATAAACTCACTCCGACAGACATAATACTAAACATTAGCATCTCATACAGCTTTCATTCTGCTGGGAGTTACTGTACTATTAATAAAGTCATTTTCTGAGAATCATAAATGATGTGATGCATTTGAATCTAACTGCGACTTATAACAAAAAATCCTAGCTCTGCTCATCACGTTAACATATCACGCTCAATATCCCTTCATGCACATTAAACATTTACAATTGAAATATGAATCCTTGTCGGGAAATGAAAGATACCCAGCGAGGAATCCATTTGATTTGCTACTAGAAAATTCTCGTTCCTACCTCGACTCTAATGAAATTTTGATGTACTATGTTGCAGACATTTTACTATTTCACTTGCTACATGAATTTTAATACATGCATTCTACTACATAGTAGAAATCACGGCTATTATTAATCTGCAATCGTGAGAAATGAATAACTGTGTTCTCCAAGATAATATGTTCAACTGACTCCTGAAAACTTTTGCAGAGGCTATATAAGGATCGAGGAAGGTTTTATTCTTATCGTACCTGAGCAAAAACCCCCGGATGTCTGTCGAAAAAATATTCATTCAAAATCGGGTCGTAGTTAGCAAGCGCTTCGGTGAGACGGGATAATCTTGTCGCTGGAATCTTCTTTAGGGTCGCCTTGTATGTCTCGTGACGGATCCCACCGACGTTAAGAACGACTCGGTTCTCCGCGTCCATGTTAACATTCATCCTTACCAATTATCATGAACCTGCAAACGACAAACATAGGTAGATTTAAAGTTTCTATTCCAAGTTTCAGGTAAGTTTATGCATGCTATAAAGCGTAAAGTGTGTGCTTTTATTTAAATACCTATCCGTAAGTTTGAGGTACAATGATTTAAAACAATAAAAAAACGCATAAGTAAGTTTTTGATTTCTAT
>VICI01001764.1:0-20019 GCA_019593645.1 Akabosia matsudoensis | reverse complement strand
ACATCGTTTCATGAAAGTGACGCGAATCTACTGCACATCACACCGCCATGAAGTGAACAAGCATCACGCTTCTTTAACGGCCAAATAACGTCTAGTTTTCAGTATGTGTACAACGAGCATCAGTACTATACGTAATAATGATTGAGATGTCAGGACATGATAGTTTTTCAGCATTAAACTAGTAAGACTTTTAAACATATTAAATTATCCATGCTTAAATATGTTATGTTGTTCTTCCAGAAAATGAGGCATGACGATAACCTATAGTTGTATGCACATATGTATACAATTAAACAACAACAACATTGTTAAAAATGACTTAGGACTGGTTTTACTACAAACCGCGACGTAGTTTTAACATAAATTTACGGTTACTTTTGTGGTATACCATTCTCAAGTTTATTTACATATTTACAGAGATTTGGTTTTGTCATAAATTAATGGGATATGTGACTAACCAATAACGATTATTATTAATAGGGTAAAAACTGCTTATCTTATGTAAAAGGTTTGTTTTTGAATAAGCTTTTGGGCATGTGACCGAGAATGGCAAGAAGGAAAAGGTCATCAGGGGAAGCTGTCGATAAGAGAGACCTCATCGGGCATTGGATGGAGGTATCGATGACAATTATTAATTTCGTCATGAGAAAGAGTTGTAAGCAGCATAGCTTTATCATCAGTACATTTTTTTCGTTTCCTCCCTGAAAAATCACAATTTCTAAACAGAAAATGTTCAAAGCGTAAAATATCCTGCCGCTTTCTGTCGTGGAAAGAAAATTTTAGTGTGGTTTTGTTTTGTGCATTGTTGTTGAGTAGTAGTTTTACGTATAAAAATGTACAGCTACAAATGGACAAGTTTTAAAAAATTGGTGGCTCAGTAGTAATTAGTAGTATTTTTTTTGCATCTCAAAGGCTAATCAAGGCTAAAAAGTGCCACTGTCCTTAGCGTGTTCTTTTTTATACGATATTTCTCTTTCATGCTTCATCTCTACTCTCTAGATGTAAGCCTAACTCTCACTGAATATACAGGGTGGTTCATAAACATCGCACTATTCAAACACACTAACTGTATGTACAAGTCAGCTTTAATGGTGCGTTGCTTGCGACCCATCCTGTACCAACAATGCTTTCCCTGAACAAATTTTTTTTTGCTTATTTTCCTATAAAAAGGGCCTACCTAATTAGTAGATAAGTTTTACTAGTTCTTCTACTACATTATTATCGTACTCTGCTTACATAACTTTTAGCTTTAAAGTAAAATGATTAGTTGAAATAATAATCACAATTAAAACATTGTACCTTGGTTACCATAATGTATCCAAAGGAAATAATTTCTCTTGGAGAATATCTATGCTTCTAGAGAGAAAAAAACCTGTCAATCATACATGACTGTTAATAATGTACAGTTTAGTTCTGAAATCTTCATCAGCCTTTTTTAAATAGATTTTCCTATGCAAAAACTCTTAAATATATGTAGCTTGCTAAAGCAAGTAGCTGTGAAATTCGCGAACCTTTATCGTATTTTCCACCTCAATCCCAGCCGTCAGGGGAAACAAATATGATGTATAAGGTTTGCATTATAGTACTAACTAGTAAATTTGAATACAGGTATGATATCTTAGTCTAACATTACAAAGTTCAAGAAGGTCAGGTAGAAATACAAATATGTAGTGCCAAAGCGTAGGTCCTTTCTCAACTGAAACTACATAAAAGTTAATCCGATTTATTTTCGCTGAAGGAGTATGGATTTTTTTATGTCTGATATTTGTTGTATTTTTGTGTATAATGCTGGGAAGATGATGGATTGGTATATGTAAAGAAATTTAATACTAAAAAAGGGATTCAAGAAAGAATGATACAGACCGACGTTTGGTCGGTATAGGATGAACGACTAATGGTCTGTAGTAGAATTCAATTCTTTTTTTTTTGTATTCAAGGTTAAAGTAAAATCGTGGCAACATATTGAAACTTTTTACAGTTAACAGTTTGCTCATAATTCACATTAACTACAGCCGCAACACAGCCAAACAAACAAATTGTCAACATGATTTGTTTTTTGTCCTTCCATGAGTAGACGATTTGATTGAAATCTATGTTAAAACTGAGAGCGTCCAACGCATATATTTTTCATACGTACAATTGAAGTTAAAAAGTCATCAAAAAAATTAAATAATACACACACGAAGATTATAAGTCAAGCTTTTTTTTTGTTTTACTCACTGTAGTAACAACTTTTTTTTTCATATGGATATTGACTTGAATCAGTTTCTAGCTCGTACAGACTTGCCGTAAACATATAGTACTATAGAGTAGTATTTTAATTATCATCACTATCATACGAACGTTTCCTTCGACACACTATGCAAAACACGTGTTTGTCACACATCTCACCACAAGCCATGATTAATGTTAATAAAAATCTATGGAAAAAAAGAATAAGAAATCCTTACAGAAAATAAACAGCGAAAAAAGTAAGACAGTTTGGTCACTGGTCACAATGTTTATTACAAAACACACTAGAATTTGTTTTCAAAAAAAGCTTTTTTCTGTATTTTTTTGCTGGTTTTTATAATTTTGAAGGTTATGTTTTTTTTTTGTTTTGCACCCAACTACAATTAAAAGTGCAATTAAGGAAGTACATCATACATCTCTTTGCAATACAATCATTTGTTTTTTGATGTTCTGAAACGTTATCTGTTATTTTGTCACAGTTATAACTTATATTACAAATGTCATCTCCATTCTTTTTTGCTACTACGAAAAGTAGCAAGCACAGCTATAAAAGCGGTAAAAACTATGATAAATTCCTCAGGTAAGCCTAATTGCTCGTCAACTGTTTTTTGTAAACGTATTTTCACTCCGAAAATTTTCCATATTTCCTTCTTGTCACAATTAGCTTCCCTCAGTTTAATTTCTACATTTTACGGTAGTAATTTTTAATTAACACAATTTTGATACTCGCGTTTTAACTTCNATTAACACAATTTTGATACTCGCGTTTTAACTTCAGGCAACGTGTTTTTTTTGTCCATACTCATTTATATCCTTTTAAATGTAAACTGCGTTGTGCGTTGGTTAGTAGTAGAAAAAGCGGTGGTGAAATTGATAGTTTGAAATAAAAAAACTACTTCCCAACAAATGCAACAACAAACGTCGACAACAGCACGCGTAAAACTGTTTTTAGAACAAGATTTTTTTAAACTGGAGAAGTATTTTTAAAAGTTGAGGTTGTTTATTTTTCTGTATATTGTTGTACAGAAGAAAAACGCATATGAGGGGCAAGGAGTGATTCCCCTTCGGGGAGGAAAATCTTAAAACCTATTCTTGACAATTAAAAGGTCAGTTTTTTTTCTTCATTTCTTCTTACGTCCTGTCGTGTTTTTGTTTATCGTAGCAGTAAATTGATTAAAGAAACACACGATTACAAACTAGAGACAAGGATAGCAATCATGTATTTTTTTCTGGAGTACTGTACAGTAGTAAAACGACTTATACACGAGAGCCCTAGCCCTAGACAAAAAAAAACATGTACAATTTTGTTATTGTAGTAATTGTAACGATGACAATATTGTTTTTATGTGTACTCTTTTAGAGAAGATTATTTTAATGCAAATTCGTAGTTAGCCTATTTCATTTAACATTTAAAACGTACATATCTGGATTTTTATGTGTTATGTTTTATTTTAGTACACATAGGCATTGTTTCTTTATATATTATTCTACAAATTACGATTATAATTACTCGATTATTCATCAATAACGATGTTTTCATGTCTCCAAATGCTAATCCTTACTCCTTAGTGGATCAGTTTTAATGTTACCGGTACTACTGTATAGTATATTGTATCATTATGTACCAACTAGTTAATCATAAATTAAATCTAAGGATTTGGTTGAGATGAAGTGGAATCTGGATTATTCGCTGTCGCTGCCTCTGAAGATGCAATAAGTTCTGAAGCACTAGGTCCGCCTCCATTTCCTCCACCACCACTGTTCTCTTGAGTGTTACTCCCGGATCCTCCAGACGCATTTGTCGCGTGAGATGGAATCAATATTTGATTAAGGTGTGGCTGAATCCCCAGTTCTAAAACAATGGAACAAAAGAAGCCGCAAATAGAGTTTCCCCTTTGAAGGATTCATGCGTAGTTATGGCATAAGTTAATATGCATTGTATGTAATTGAATTACCATGTTCGGTATAATTGAAAAGAGGCGGAAGCTCCCGACCATTAGGCAGTCTAGTGTTTGGATCTCGAAGTTCGTCGAAAAAGTTATGGGCACATGCTTCCAATGGAGTGATCCTTGAGGATGGTGTGTACTCCAGAAGACGAGAGACTAATTCGATTGCCTCTTGGTGGCGTTCTTGGCCGAAACACCTGCACAAATATTGTCACAATTTAAAGCATAAGAGTATCTGTAGAGACATGACAAGTCACTTTGTACACAACTTCAAAAATCAGTTAGTAAGCTTATTACATCGACACGAGAGTTACAGGAGTGTTGCGCCTGAAAAATCTTAATCATTTCTTGCCTTTTTGCAACTAAGTATGCCTTATCTTCATCCAATTCTCTGCTTTCATTTTAAATTCTCGTCATTTTTTCAGTTCAGAAAGGCGTCATCAGTTTATCGTTTAAAAACAGTTTTGTATACTCAATAGCTTGATTTTAAAGGTTACAGCAAATGTTATGATAATTGCAATGCATCTTCCTCGCTGCTTCATGCATCACCCTTCAAAATGTATATTTACGCCTTACTCTTAATGCAGACGACTTTTGCAATAATCAAGATTCAATCTAATCACATTTCCTCGATTCGATGAGGAGTTTACAAAACTGAGGGATTGTACAGGACATTGTGTGAGTGAGAAAATTAATTTGTCGACAAATAAACAAATTCAATAAATACATGATCATGCTAATAGCTACCTTCAAACATCAAACCACTTCAAAATACCAGACACCGGGGGATCTGTATTTACGTGTTAAAAATATTTAGTAATTCGACACGACGAGCAGAGAGAGAGGAAGACGGAATGGATCACAAAAACTTACTCTAATTCGCTGCCTAGGCGGTGATCTGGTAGCTACACACATTTGCTGTAACCTTTGCTGTACAGAGTACAAAATGACAGAGAAATGAATCGCACTCGCCAATAAACTAGTTCGCTAGGCAACTAATGCTTGAGTAACCAGTCTGAGTTTGGATCATCGTGGGATATAGGCGATGAAGGGCACTCCGCTAATACAGTTTTGAATTGCATAGGTGTGAAATGAACTAACCTTTGTCCATGGATGGGCAGTTATTTGGGGAAAACGGAATTCAGTGTAGTTTGGATTCATTTCCCTGATTTGTTCACGGGTCGGTGTTCCCAAAACTTTTATAATCTCCTACAAGCTGATCCACACCAGAATCACCAGGGAAGATTGGCTGTCCCAACAGCAACTCTGCCAACACGCAACCGGCACTCCACACATCTGCAAGATTAGAAAACAGGCTGTTATAACTGTAATTCCAAACAATAATCGCAACTAGACAATATTTTTGACGAGTTTTCGTTACCGATTTTGGTGGTGTAGTCGATAGCACCAAAAATGAGTTCGGGGGCTCGGTAGTATCGTGAGCAGATATAGGAAACATTTGGCTCTCCGCGGACGAGATGTTTGGCGCTCCCAAAGTCGCACAACTTGAGGATTCCTGTGGCCGGGTCCAAGAGCAAGTTCTGTGGCTTAATGTCCCGGTGACAAATACCCAGAGAGTGGATGTACGCCAGACTTCGAAACAACTGATACATGTATAATTTTATGTAACTGATCGGAATCGTCTGTTTATTTTTACTGTAGTGACGCGCCACTTTGTACACCGTCTCAGGAATATACTCCAGCACCAGATTCAAGTATACCTCGTCCTTCTGCAATTTTCAGAACAAAAAACAAAACAAGTCATAGTAAATGTGGTGTAGCGTTTTGGGTTTTGGCGTAAGGTTACGTTGTAAATACTTTAAACATACCTTTTCACCACTGGAGTAGAAAAAGAACTTGAGCTTTACTATGTTACAGTGTTCTAATCGCCTCATTATCTGCAGTTCTCTGTTCTGTAAGTTGACAAATCCAGAACATCATGGTTAGCTTCAACCTCATTCTCATTTTTATAACTACTGCGTTAAAATCGTATGGAGGTCGCACCTTAAACCGTTTATCTTGAAGAACTTTCTTAATAGCAACTAGTTCTCCGGTGTCACATAGTTTGGCCTGATAAACCACCCCAAAGCTTCCATTTCCTATTGGTTTCGTGTCAGTGTACCGAATTTCCTGCGGTCGATCTGGTCCAGCCCCTGGGGTGGCTATCACTGTCGTCACCTTACCTCCATCTGACGAAACTATACAAGCAAAATATAATAATAATGAGACATGCGTTTTCAGTATTTAAAATTGTTTGCTTATAATTAGGGAAGATTATAATTTACTGGAATTCCGCTGTTCCGTCGATGTGGATCCACGTTGACGACCACTCATTCTCAAGCTGTTGATTGACTTCCGCTTTCTCTCGTAAAGTTCACTTCTCACAAGGGGCTGGAGACAACCGAGGGAGGAATCGGCCTCTCAAGGCCACCAAAATAATCCTCCAAAATATACAACCCCTCCGTTCCAACTTGCGGAGACAAAATCACCACCGCCCAGCCTTACACTTGATTTTAACCTTCCTAATTCCGCCTACAGTGAAATCCTTTGACTATTTTTTAAACTATATTTTTTAGTTTATCTTCCTTCAAAATAAAAACCTGATTGTCTCTATATTTCCTCTGTTGTTGTATTTCCTGGCTGACAAAATGTTTGACATTTCTAACCCAAAAATTATAAGTCTCCAATAGATACTCAAAACCCCTTTCCCCCTCAAGCAGCCGACATTTTTATTATTTTCTTCTTCCTGTTGACCACTTCTCACGATCTGAGTGCAGCCATGTAATATTTTTTATATTTCAAACGTGTTAAAATTGTCCACTAGACATTCCCCACATTTTTTTTTCTCTAACTTTCACCCAAAAACCGAAATAAAACACCTTTCACTCCGTAAAAAAAAACTTGCACTCGGAACACTACCACCAAAATAATTTAAATTCCCGTGGCCGACTAGTTTATCCCGCGAACAGATGACTTCACGAAGGCTTTCCTGTATAAAAATTAAAACAAAACACAACTTTAAATCACAATTAAATCATTTCTCCATCCGATTGCGATTATGCAATCAACACAACTCTTTTCTTGTCTTCATGCACCTACTTTTCTGTAAATGCAACAACTGAGACGCATTAACGGATTAGTCAAACTATACAAATCTACCTCTGTACACTTTTTCGTACGTCAACTTTTAGTTCCAAGTGCAACTTTGTCCTCTTGCTTATCAATACAACTAAAATTATCATTTTGATTCACTCGCTCTTATCTACGTTCAACTCCCAGCTAAAAAAACTTGTTTCACTTTTTGTCAATCACGTTTTTATTCTACAAGCTGGGTGCCCTGCTGATTTCTACATTTTGTTTTAAACTTGACCATCTTCGTCGTAGTTTTTTATTTCTCAGATCATTCGTAAACTTGACCGTGAATTAAGAAAAGGATTCGTCTTTTTAGATCTTAATTTAAACACGTCCAGTCAACTATCATCGTCCGTTGGATAACTTAATTAAAGTGAAGTGCTCATCCAGGAACAAAAAAATGATGCACGCACGTACACTTTCGCTGAAATTTATACATTTTTTTCTCTTCGTCTTTTTTTTCGCATTGCACTTGTCCGTATTCTCAAGCACCATATTTTTTTTGTCTTCCGTCTTTCCGTTTCTATCTACCCGTCATCGACATAATCTTCTTCTTTTTTTTTCCTGAGCGAAACAAGACTATTTTTTTGGCCGAAAATACCATCCACTTCCTCAAATTAATATTATCTTAGTCTTTTCATACCCACCTTGCAGAGTCAAGACAGGGCTACCACCCAGAAAAAAATAGAATTAGACTAAGTGGTTGACATTTATTTTCCAATTTTCTAAAGATTTTCCATAGATCTATAAAACATCCAATAGAGTAGCCATTTCGGATATTTTTTCAAATACAAAAAAAAATTACCACGCGTATCCGGTCGACATACCGTAAAATACACGGGTTTTTACTTTATCTGTCGCTTATCAAGCGATTTCACTCATTTCCTTTTTTTTTTCTTCGGTAATGGCAAACATATTTTTTTTAAAGTGAAATTCTTGCCCAACTTAATGCGTTTTTAGCCTCATATTTCTTTTCCATACACGTATCCCATCTATTAAAATTTTTTGTTTCGCTTACCGCTGATTGTCGCTATGCTCAAAAGTCCGCATATATTTCCACTCCAGATCAAGTCACAGTTCCTTCCCAACATCATCCTTTCTTTGATATTTGCTTATCATTTACTTGAACCATTAAAAAAAAATTCTTTGTTGTTTTTAGTAAAAAAATTTTTTTTTGCCTAAATTATTTCACGTCCTTATGGGATTAATCACTCAAACACTTAGAAATTTAAACCTTCACCATTCAACTAACTAATTTCCTTTAAAAACAGTTTTTTCTACATAAAATTTTTTTTTGTATTCATTGGGCAATTGAATGTTCCTCCTGTTCTTTTAAATTCCCTTTTTATTAATACACCAAAAAGAAAACTTCTTCTTTTAAAAAACTAAAAGTACACCATCCGTCTTGTTAGTTTGATGATGATGATGACGATGATGTTCTTCTGCACTTTTTTTTTTCTTCTTCTTCTAGTGCTGACTTACTTTTTTTTAGTTAAAAAAAATATGTATTTTCGTTTAGTCAACTGTATTGGAATGGGACACACATCAAGAAAAAAAAAACTTTCTTGTTTCAAGTTTTTCTGCGAGAGAGCTCCTTAAAGCTGAACAAGACAGAACAACATAGCACGGGGGAAAATATATACGTGTGTATTAGATTTAGCACAACAGAGTCAGTAGTTTGTCGTAGCATAGCCAAGAACAGTTCATGATCATCATGACTATGACCATCGTCAGTGTGAGAGCATTCACAATCATTCGCTATCATGAAAAGTTAAAAAAGACGGCTAGAAACTACGCAAGGAAAAAAAACAATTCTAATGTACGTACGTAAGATACATTTAAGGGCTAGTTTAAAGAATTATTTTTTTTGTTCAAGAGTAGATGTGGTTGCTATAAAAAAACACAGCATTTTGAAGAAAATTGTTGTACTTGTGTGTGTAGCTATGCGAGGTGGAGAATTCAAAGTTGTTTAGCGTAGCCTGGCTATAGTAGTCTTTTAATTTTGCCTCTGATCCTGACAATGTTAACCAACAAATGTGTACGTGTGTGGTAAAAGGAATGGAATACTGATGTAGAGCTGTTGTGTGTGTTCAAGAAAAGGATGATGATTGCGAGTGCTGCTGCGCCATAAAAAAATATATATGTTGATGATACGGGTAGGGATGAAATAGAAACATGTAGACAGGAGGGTTTGAGAGAAAATGATCATTCCTGTACATGCCAGGAATAAAAAATAAGAGTGAAAACTCGGTTACGTGGAGGAATTACGTAGAGAATATACTTTTTTTAAACGAAGAAAAAAGATGTAAGCATGGTATAGCCCTGTATATTCATTCAGTACATAAAAAAAATGTGTTTTTTGCAAGTAAAGAGATGTGGAAACGAGAGTTATATCGATGAGGATAATGATGGTTTGAAAAATATAAATGGTAGCCAAACTTGGTTATAACAGTACCCACGTATAGTAGCATTCATATGCGTGAAATTTTTGTAAGCGAACGTTTTATAGGGATGCTGTAATGACGGGGTTTGGCTATAAAACAACAATCCTACCGAAGAAAATCACTTGAAGAAAATAGATATAGAGTTTAGGTGTAAATTGTGTGTACTCAATCCTATACCTAAATGGTGAAATATCCACAAAGTAAATACAAAAAAAACATGGGTTTCTCTTTGCCTCTGTTGGCAATAAAACACAAATGTGTGGGACAGACTAGCCCACTATGCGAGAGTGACATGTTGCAGCAAAGTTTATGGGCGTATGAAAGCAGAAGAAGAAAAAAAAATTGTGCTCATGTGTGTATTTTAACTGCGCCTATTTTATCACGGAGAAGACTACCAAGAAGTACAGGATTGTTAGCCACTAAAACCGTGTGTTTCATGAATAACATCTACACAATAGCTTTGATAATCCCTTTGCTCCGATTTTTCCTTTTTCACCCAACTCTTTCCCCACGGTCGGATCAAATTAGAATGAAGGTGGTAGCGAAAAAAAACCGAAGAAGATTGTGTAGTTTTTTGGAACAAGTCTTTCCACACGTATGTACGTACGTATATATATGTATTAGCGCAAAAAAATATAGATACTTTTACTTTAGGTTTCCCAAGTGGAGGTGGGAAAACTTACTGAAATGCTTTGTGGTAAAGTTGGAGGTGTTGACTGAATAAAATATAGGCTCAGGTTTAGATTTTCAAAAGAGGTAAAAAAAATTTTTTTTCGCGTGTAACTTTTCATTCTGAATAAGGATGAGAAGAGAACTCTTTTAATATTCTAAAAACTGTATCATCAACACTACTTTCATGACTTCCATCACGAAAAAGAAAAGTGTAAGTCCGACGCATGCTACAGCTACACTACTTTTTTTTTTTTGTTCTTTTATACTTTTGTTGAGGGTGGTGGTGTACTACACAAAAAAAATTGGGCTAAGGAAGGATATATGTCTTTTTGTTAAACTACACACATGATGTGGTTACCGTCATATGAAAGGCGAAGAGAGAAGAAAAAAAAATCAAATCCAGATTTTCTTTACGTAACCGCTCGTATGTAACTGGTTCGGTGGTAACTTGAAACTTGGATCATATAGATGGACATACATTTTTTGCATATACATATATGGCTTAACGTAAAACCTCTATGGAATGCCGGGGTCTGTAAAGGTGGTGGATTCTTTAATAGAAATATATTCTCTGACGATAATAGCATTTTCGACGATTATCGGGGTTTCTAAAGATTGCTGGGGTTTCTAAAGATTGCTGGGGTTTCTAAAGATTGCTGGGGTTTCTAAAGATTGCTCGGATTTGTAAAGATTGCTGGGGTTTCTAAAGATTGCTGGGGTTTCTAAAGATTGCTGGGGTTTCTAAAGATTACTGGGATTTTTAAAGATTGCTGGGGTTTTAAAACATTGCTGGGGTTTTTAAAGATCGCTGTAGTTTCTAAAGATCGCTGGGGTTTCTAAAGATCGCAGGGGGTTCTTAAGATCGCTGGGGTTTCTAAGTATTAATGGGGTTTCTAAAGATCGCAGGGGGTTCTTAAGATCGCTGGGGTTTCTAAGTATTGATGGGGTTTCTAAAGATCGCAGGGAGTTCTTAAGGTCGCCGGGAATTTCTTAATTTTGCCGATGTTTCTAAAGATTGCTGGGCTCTCTAAAAGATCGTAGGGTATGGAAATTTCCATTTCACGCCGGGGGCGCCCTTTCGAAGTTTTACGGGAGCCTATTGTATATCTACAAAATTCATGTAAGATGTACATGTGGAGTACGTGGATGCAGGTCTTTGAAGCATGGTGCCTACAAGAAAAAAAAGACAGCTGCAGATTAAGGCTTCGCCGTCTTTTACCACGGAGGAACGAAGGAATACTACATAAGCCAGAAGAGCTATACACTCAAACACTCGTCTTTGATTCCACATTGTGGTCAGTTTCAAGAGGGATTAGTCAAGAAGAAAAAAAATGTATGACATAATGAACGACAGGTTTTTTTTCTGTGTATGGAAGATCTTCGCTAGATATAGTTTTAATAGGTTTTTGACAGTCAACAGGAGTTTGGGATAGGTAGGTTATTATAGATAACAAATACGCTGTCTATTTTGTAGGGATTCTAGTTGTAGCAAAGTTTTTTTTTTTTGCTCAAAAGAAGCTGTAATGTCATAAATATGTTGCAAGTTGCGATTGAATTTTTCGTTGCTAAAAATAGCAGGTAAAAAATAGCACGTATTGGAAATGAGGAGGAGATGATAGATGAGGCAACATGTGATTTACGTCGGCAAAAAAAAAGTTAAATGTTGGCAAACCATGATTTTATAGCGATTAAATTGCAGCGTAGCAGAAGGATTTGAGATGGTGGTGATGGCAGGTGAAATATGATCTTGGAGCTACTTCTGCGGAGAATTTTTGTATGAGGACAAGCTTGTGCGTGCATTTGTATTCTGCATAGAAATACGGATGACGGAGTATGACGTTTATGCAATCGACTTTGCTGCCTAATGACTTTCTCCGTGCAGAGAAGTTTGCTGTCTTGTTTGGTATTGATGTCACAATCACAACCATTCTTTGCGTGATGCGTAAAATATTCCGTGCTTTCACTTGAATGTTTTATCAATGTAAAATCACTTTTTCATGCAAAACGCTATCAGAATTTATTTTCAATATTGATAAAATGTGGGAAGATTTATCATGGAGCTAAAGCAGGATTGACGTCAAAAAATGAATCAGGCTTCAGGATAAAACCGGCGGTGCTGTGAAGAATTTAAAAAAATAATAATGTTTAAATTATAATTTTTTTCAAATTTTCGCGTAAAAACGATGCATTTAATGTAATTTTGAATGTGGTTAACTTACTCTTGCGCGTCTGAAGAAACCGGCCAGTTTTCTATTGTAGGTGCACGGGTGATTGAGAATGTATGCCATAAAACGATATCCTTGTCACTCAAGCTGTCAGACAACTGCTCTTGCGCCCAGTTCCAAAGACCATCTCGGTTCAGCCAGAGGCCACTCGCGTAGATTTGATGGTCATTGTATGGCAGTGCCCAGAGGCTGTACTCACTCCATTTCAGGGTAGATTGGTTTCGCATAGGACTCTTTTCATTAAGGAGCAGCGGAACTTCCTCGCTTCTTGGAACAAGCTTCCAACCCTTGGGCGACCCTGTTACTGAATGGGTCTTCTTTGAGTTTATAACCTTCCATGTGCGACTACTTTTAGACTGAGCATTAGTCCGAGCCTCGGCGACAGTCGACAGCAACGTTTCCCTTTGATCTATACCATTTCCATACGGATTCCGACTTGATCCAACTTCCGCTTCTGTTGGAACGATGTCCTGAACAAGAACGGAGTTTATGTTTGTGTCTACATCAGCGTCGATTCGCACGGAGAATGTGTGCTGGCTGATTTGCGAGTAAATGTTTTTCGACAAAAGTGTTCCATGTGGAAACGGTCCTTTCACGTCAATGCTCATCAGATTTGTGTTCTTTAAGCCTGTCAGTTTAACGGACAGTTCGATGGTCGCATCCTGGTAAAACCGCCATGATATCCAGTAGTCTGCATTTCCTAGAGTCGCCAGCGAGGATACGGATAAACGTTGAGACCTTGTGACAGCCATTTTGTCGTTTGACCTGTCATAGTGGGCCCATAGCAAACCTGCGTCTTCTTCAACAATGCAGATGGAATCTTTGATGACCATTGGTTGCCCGGTCTCGTCATGAGTGATCATATCAATATAACGGCTTTCTCCCAGGCAAAAAGTGTTTCTTGGCAAGGAAGTGGAGCTGGCTCCAAGCATAAATTTCCCCATTTCAAGACTCGTCTTTCTATGATAAGGCGGCTCGGGATCGCCATGGGTAACTAAAATCTCTGAGAGGGACATCCGGTATATCACAGGTCTCACTTGACCCATGTAAGAGGTCCGCACATGATGAAGAATAACACCTTCGCGGCTACTGTAGCCAACTCGAAACACGAAATTTTGCCAATTTACACGATTTCCATGGATTTTGAAGCTGGGCCCGTCCGGTTGGGTCACTTCTATCTTGTGAAGTGTCGAAGCTGGCTTATCAGTAAGGCTTGCGGAATTATCTGTGTGATAGTTGACCTTGAATTTAGGCACGAGATTTGTGAGATTTGAACTGTTTCCTTCACGGGATTCAGTGTAAGGAAGTGTTTCCAGGCCGCGGACAGTTCCAGAATGCAAGTCCACGTAAGCAATAAAATCCAATGGATGCGCTGCAAAGTAAAGCAACACATTTTTAACATTCATGCAAAAATAAATCTAACTTATTTTAAAATATTTTTAGTAAGTATACCATAAAAATTATCTTCTTCCCCTTCCATTCCATAAAAGTACACCTGCACCAGCTTTTTAGCTCTGGCATAGTTTAGGTTATCTTTTACAAATCCTGCGTCCCTGTGAAAGTAAATGGAAATTCTATTTAAGCCCACACAATAATTATGCAAAGATTTTAAATTCTATTAATAGTGAAAACTGACCATGTATCGCAAACAATATTAGAAACGTTGTAGCCCAACCGCTGCACCCTTTGAATAACATCTTCATTCTGAAAAACTATATCTTCAGCAGTTAGAGCGTCCTGAGTGGAAATGGTGGACTCAACATGCTCCATTTTTTCCCATTTCTCCAGAGTCAACTTGCTCAGATTAATAACTGCTTCGTAGTACTCCCAAGTGTCTGGATCCAGGAGCATGACCAACGCCTTCCGACTCACTGCCCCAGAGATCATGACACTTGCATCTTTGTTTTGAAGAAAAGACCGAATCAGTCTTTGTTTGGGTGGCTCTTGCAACGTAATCCATTTGAATTGCCAGCGAACGTATCCACGGAGTGACGAAATCATGAATTTGGCGAGACGGATTTCCGTCGGATTAAGTGGGTCGAGGGGATGTGCAGTAATATCTGGAATCACAGAGTTCACCATTTGAAAAGAATTATTTAAATAGTAAATTAAAACTATCCCGCTGCAATTTGATTTTGTACCTACCATCTTCATGAAGACTATCAAATGTGTTTGGACTCGTAAGAACAATTTTGCCGGAGCTATCGGTAGCACCGCGCTCACTTGTTATGGATTCGTCTGGCAAAGTTTTCTGCCCTTTGGA
The DNA here is from genome assembly GCA_019593645.1 of Akabosia matsudoensis. NCBI lineage: Eukaryota > Metazoa > Arthropoda > Collembola > Entomobryomorpha > Paronellidae > Akabosia > Akabosia matsudoensis. Next base: position 5,105 of record VICI01001764.1, on the reverse strand, counting down.
TTTAGAGACGACAACACACTGGATTTCGATAAGTGTGACGGATATTAACCAGATTATCAAGAGTTTCGAGTGAAAAGTCGTCCACTTAAACTTGGCACCCATTTTATGTTGCGTATTCGGTGGACCAGCAGGAAGAAAAAGGAGATGTGTTGCCGTTTCAGTAGCTAACTGTTAACTATCCGTTTGATTTAAAAAACGCGTAAATGAAAGAGTTGGTTGGTTGGTTGAAAGAAATGCTCAGGGATTAGGGAACCATGACCTTTCTGGGACAAACTTATACCCAGACAGGGCTTTTTGTGAGTTTAATCCACAAAAACTATTTTAAACTTGCTGGAGTGAAGGGTGAAAACAGAAAGGTTTGCGTACTCGTTGTTTAAAAAAGTACCTTAAATGTTTTTATTCAAACTTTTTGTCAACGAAGTTTTTGAGTACATAATGCATCATTATTCAGAAACGAATAAAAAACAATTATCTTTGCAACTCTTCAGAGGTTGAAACCATGAAGCTATTGTGGGATGCCTGTGACATAGGATGAACACCTTTCAATTTGTAAAGCTCACTTCGGACACTATTTGGTGACAATGTTCCTTGACATTATACTTGGTGTCCAGAATGAAAACATGTCATGCATAATCGTATTGGTGGTGATTGAAGTTTGTTGTAGAGGAAGAGTTTCAATGGACTCGACGACATTTCTACTGCCGAGGTGCACGTAAACCACAAAGTTTAATGGGGATGCTGCAAGAATAAGGCATAAAATTAGATGCAAGCCCGTTATAATTGAAACTATTTTATAGTACTGCGTAGTCCATACCAAAAGATTTTCCTTCGTTTCGACGAATGCTGAATAGGTAAACCTGGACCATCCTGTCCTTAAAGTTTTTGGTAACGAAACCAGCGTCCCTGTAAAATAAGCATGCAAAAATTAGTATAAAAAATTAATATGAAGTTTTATGGTTAATCATAATCATGGACAATTATTGCAACTACCATGCATCAGGAATAATATCCTCAATCTCTCCGTGGTCCCTAATAACATCCCGAATCATTTCTGTCACATTCCCATCCGTCAAAGCTATTTCTCCTGCAAGTCGAAGATCTCCATCTGAAATAGGCTTTTCCGTGACACCAAATTTTCCCCGAGACCAGCTCATGACCTTCATGGTAATCAGGTCAACGACAGCCCAAATAGGGACTCGCTCCATTGAATCGGTAATTAAAACGTTTGCGATTCGATTCAACTGGTTTGGCAGTTGGTCCGGGTTACTGGTCATTGGCAACATATACGAGGCAGCTACATCGTTAATCGTTGAACGTGGCAGGTCGACAAATTTCAGTTGCCATTTTGTCGAATTGTCGTAGTTTTGAATGATTTGGCTGATGAGACGCAATTCTAAGTTTTGCAGGCCTAGAAATGAGCTGTCCTTGAGAAGGGTCTCAGATTTCCCCAAAAATCGGTTGGATGTACCAATGGAAGAATTGCCCATTTTGAGATTGTCTGTGAATTGATAAACGATAAGAATTTTAAATGTAAGCGAATACTAGTTTACTTTAGTGTATTTATTGGGAAATGTATTATTTACCAGAAATTGCTGTAGGACTGTCCCTGTACTTGGCCACAATCATTCCGGAAATGAAAAACACCGTACTCGGATTCACAATAAACTGGAAAGCTGCATTTTTCGGAAAGTGTTTCACCAGCAAGCCCTTCGCCAGAATGACATAAAATACTCCACACAAAGTTAAAACCAACATGATTATTTCAGTTTATTTCAAAAACGCTCCGGCACCGACTTAATTTTCGCAGCCACACACACACTTCTACTCAAACTGACTTTACGAGAGTTTAAAACGATACTGATTTTAAAATTTCCTTTTCAAGCAAAAAAGAATTTCTTGTCATCTTGACATCTTCCTTTGCGCGCAGGTACTTCATAGCAGGTATGATTATCTCAAGAAGCAATAAAACGAAAAAATATATCCTTATCATCATCAACAAAATTCTTCAATTTTTACACCTGTACCGTACATTTTTTTCAAAAGGGATTGTGGTAAGGGATACATTTTGTAGGAAGGAGCCTTAGAAAATCGTTTCTAGCTCAGCTCAGGCATAAAACTCGTGACATTTTCATATGCGATTGCAATATGAAAAATGAATTTGAACAGGTGAATAAACTCACACGTGTGTTAAAACAAAAGAAGTTGAGGATTAGCATAGGCGAAAACTTTCTTAGTTGAGGGACATTTTTTTTCTCTACCCATATTTTGAGGGAATGCTGCAGTGCAGTGGTGAGAGAAAATTAAGTAGGGCTGTAATTACCGTTGTCAATCTAGACATCTACTTTACCTGTCCTGTGCATTTGCGGTTAACCGAACACGCTCATACCCAAGAGGGTGTCTTTATGCTGCAGATTAATCTCAAAATGTCCAAATTGCACGTAAAACTCTGCATAGACAACATTTTTCGTTGGTACTGCTTCAACAGTTTAATAGAACATGTTATTGGCTATATTATACATACAACATTATGAAACATACTTTTTAGTTTTTAGCTCAATTCAGTTTAAATGTGTGTCTCACGTATCCCCATTTGTGTGCAACTTGATTATCCTATTATTTCGATTGCGAAGGACAAACGGATATCTACAAAATTCAATAAAAAAATGCGAACAAGCTTACTGCTAGGCAATAAAATAACGCCAATAGTTGATAGTATTTAGCAAAACCGCTTAATATAGTAGGTAGCAATTTCCATTCTATGTACAACAATAGTTAGCCCCAAATCAAACCCGCTGCACTTCCAGCTGGTTGAACCACAACAATGGCTGGAAACGGAGCATTCAGTTCCTCTAGCCTTTGTAATTTTAGGAAATGCCATTGTTGTTATCTACAATCTACGTCCCCACTAGAAGCGACCATGGAAATACATATGCCAAGGTAGCATGGACTCAAACGCGCTCAAATTTTTTAATCATAATTAAATGACAAAAAAAAATGTTTTAGGTTTTAATTCTGGCCCTTGTAACAATTTCTGTTTGATGAAACCGAGAAAACCACACAAGGAATGCACTTAATCAGTTTCCTCTTCATTAGCATTAAGTGATGACGCTTTAATTGGAATAGGATTTCGTAGAATACTTCGTTCGTGGTAAATTTACACGAGTAACTGTTAAATATTTTCGTGTACAGTAAAATGCTTTCCTCGGTGTAAACATAGCTAAAAATATTCACTTGCCTCACGTGGCCTTTCCTTGGGTGCAACGAGGATTACAAATGGCTCATTACCGGGTTAGTAGTTCCATTAGGCTCATTAGTCCAAACCAAAATCTAATAAAAACCACCTTCGTTTCCAACTTCCAGCAACATTAGGACACATGTCCATGGTTTATCACATTTCAACACTAATAAAAGACTTTTTCATGATTATGATCTGTTTCTGCGATTTGGATTGGTGTGACTTGTCCGTATTGCAAACCTTCATATTAGCAGGAAACTCGGTAATGCCTAACGATCAGTAGGGTTACGTTACGTACCTTCATCTTGATAAGCATGGCGTGAGTGGAATAACCTGAACCCTTGTCATCGCGGTTTCCATCCTGCTTTTACATGTAAATAGGACTCTGAATTATGAACACTTCGATCAGATCAGATCGCGATGGACTAAGTGTATAGGTGCATACACGCCTTTTTTATATGAAAAGTTATCGTGGACTGTTTTCAACATAAATTTTTAGCATTTCTCCAGGTTGAGTTCACTTTTGGCATCCATATACGAGATACAATTTGTCTGATTCATTTCCCAGCTTAAACGGTAAAAACCTAATTTGGCGTTTCCTTTCAGTCATTCTGCCATTCTCAACTCATAAATTCAATTATATTGCTGAAATTTTGAAGAATCCGTGACGCTGGTCGTTCGTAAACCTCTGCCCCTTTTCGATTGACCTAACTGTAAGTATTGTCAGATAAACGAGTTCGTCAATATGTCGCTCTCATCATCATGATTGTATGCGTCTAGTCAATTTTAGCCTGGCAACGAATACCTCGTCACGTTTCTCAAACCTCTCCCTCAGGAGCAATTAAGGCTCCATCTCAATTCTCGAAGTTTCTCTATCGCTTATCCATCGTTTTAAAATGAGTAATTCCCTTCTAATTACATTCATAGCGCAATTAGTAAATCAACATTTTTTTAACTGCAGCCTTCTCCTTCTACGTGACAACTTTGGTGATAAATTCTTAGACGAAGATAAGACCACAGATATTCTTGAAAGTACAGAAGTGCCCAAGTTCTCTTTAAGTTATCCTGAAGACAAAATAGAAGAGGTAACACCGTGGGTCGACTTTCACCCACCACCACGGTTGACCAATGTAAGACGGTACTAGCTCGCAGTGTATGTTATCTGCGCTGTTCCTCACCCAAGTTTCCATAGATTTTACGAAAAAAATTGTGGACACGATTTCCCCCACGTTCATGCCAATGACAAGGAAAGACGTGGACTACTACATGTTTGTCGCTGAACCGAAGATTCACGACCAGCTCATGCAATCCCCCACATTTGGGAGTAAAATAAAATTCAAAATCGCAGTTGGACTGAACCAAGGCAAAATTGTGGCGACTACGATTGATTTTTTTGGAGGTCCAAATGGGTCTCCTAAATTGATCCAGTTACCAAATCAAGTGTCAGAACCAGAGCAATCTATGGCCGATGTGTATCCCGATTTTATTAAGGATTTGCGTGGACACACAATCCAAATTACGATACCTTTGTCGCTAAGCTTGGTTGAGGCAACTCCCAGGTTCGGTGGTCCATGGGTTGGCGTAAAAAACGCGAAACGTGGTCGATGGAAATACTGCATTGAAGACTATCTAATGATCAAGTATAATTTTACATACCGCTTTTTCCCCTCCACGGGTCCAACTGGGTTTGAAGGTAATAATATTTTGCCCTTTATGATGCAGCCTATGAAAAATTTGTGTTGTCAATGCATAATATTTCATTTTCTTTTGTGTTTTCTCGTCCCCATACAAATAGGATCTGGCGGAACAGGTATTTGTTGAATCAATATTTGCCTTTCGTGTAAAAAAACCAATCTCCACAGGTAGCAAA
>VICI01001763.1:0-20026 GCA_019593645.1 Akabosia matsudoensis | reverse complement strand
GTACGTACCGCTCATCGTTTACGGATTATGTAAAATAGTCGTACAGAAACAGAAAGATGCCATTCCTCCCCCTTGTTGACGACACAGTTTATGGTCGTTTTTTCAATATTAAAACCTGCTTTGTCTTGGTGTACAATTACAAGCAACAAAAATTATTTCTTGCAATGGCAGTTCTTATGGCTTGTTCAACCGGCGCATTGTTGCTGTGTGTGTGCTTAAGAGAAGGTCATTTAAATTAGTAACAAGCAATGACACACATCAAAATCTTGAAAATATTGTTTGAATTGTATAACATCAATTTTATTGCAACTTAATAAAGTGTATGCGAATAAACCCTTCGCCTCAAACTACGAAGAAATAAGCAGAGTACGATGAGGAGGATGTCACGCGAATTGAATGAAAGAGGTGATACTCCTCGCAAAAAAGTCATATAACGGGAGGGTTCTTTTTCGTTCATAAACTGTGAAACAACGTGGACTCGATGAGTGTATGACCATAATAGGAGTAAGCAACAATGTGTTTTAAAGGAAGAGTCAGAAAAGGAAATATGATATTACATTTTGCGCCCTACATTCACCATAATAATACTGACTCGAGGGATAATTTAAAACAGAAAATGGTTTAGTGATAAAGAAACTGGTAGCCTGGTTGAAAAACTGGATCTCTTCTGCAAAGCAAATCGTTTTTTTTTTGCTCCGTGCAAGAGTTTTATTTCTACTCGACGAAAAGTGATGAACTGAAATATGAAATTATAGACGCGATGAATTGAACGCTGGTTTTTAATTGTCTATGAAGTTGCTCTCGGCAATGACTTTCTCCCGGAAAATTATACCAGGGTAACAAGTAGAGGTCTGGGTTTACCATTAAAAAATTGTCCACAAGGTGACGTGTCTTGTAAGTGGTTTGACATTTTAATGATAGGAAATGTCTCTTGTCACCTTGAAAGATTTTCCGCAAAAAGTTCAATTTTAAGTCGAGCAGTCTTAGTGACGTATTGATCTAGTTTTCTTTGGGATAAAAATGGCAAACATGGTTGAGACTTGTTTTCATATTGATGTTATCGAATAAAACTAGATTTATTTATTAGTTTGTGTTAGCGGATCTGCAATTCAACTGTGTATAAATAGGGAAGCCATATTTGTCCGTGTACCTGCAGAGAAATCTCGCACTACTTTTATTGCCGACTTCGAAACTCAATTATTGTGTGATTTGATTATGTGAACAACTTTATGTGAATTTACAATTTTGGAAAAATAGATAACCATTTTAAATACTGTACGCGCCCATTAAAAAGCGAAATTGCACCTGCATACATGCCTATAGAGAACGCAATTATCCAAACTTTGCGAGATCAGTTTTGTTGCTTATACGTAATTATACACTTTGGTTTTGGGTTATATTTTTAACATAAAAAAGTAACCTTAACTCTTTTCTTTTTTCAGTAATTTTCGGCTACCATCGCTGCAAATTTCAACGTGGCAACGCCGGGTAGTGTTCTTTAAACGCTGTTCTAACAGTCGTCATACGCTGCTTTGGCCCACTTATCTTTTAAAATTAATCCTTCCCCAACAAAGGGAGGAAGAGGATGGTGACATGTTATTCCGGTTGTGAAAAAGCCGACCGCCACCACCACCCATCATCAGTATTAACAAACCTTTTAGCCAAGTACTGTAGGAGTGGTCTATTTTCACTCCCTGACCAGTTTCTGTCCCACTCCGTGGATGGATAATTTATTCATTCCTGTGCGAAGCCACCTACGAAGAATATCTACTGAACAAGGTACATCCGTCTATAAAAATGCTTAATGTATGTTTGCATAAATTTTATAGAAAACTATTGCCTGCAAAAAACAAATGCCATGTATGTGCATCACTTGTGACTTACAACGTAACTTGTTAGTAACGTTAAAAAATGAGAAGAGGTTTGCTCTAAATAAAACATTTGCCTTAAACAGCAGTTAATCTTCATGATTCATCTTTTTAGTATTCTAATTTTTCGGAAACTTTTCTCCTGGCCTACACATCAGTTCAATTCCTATCATGATCCCAGCTTGATAAGTAGGTGCTTTACATAATAATATGATCCATCCTCAACATTTGCCAATTGTTTTAGGCCGAAGAAAAAGGATTAATCTTTACTCATGTACTTATTTTTCGACACAAACTTATGGAGGATTGTTGCGGAAAACTGGAAAATTATCCAACTTATTGAAATTTAGCTAATTAAACTGATTCTGATAATCTATCATGCACCGCTTTATTAGAAATAGTTTATCATTAAATATGTATTTTGAAAGTTATAGAATCCTATCAGATTTTTAGTTCGCTGGAGCTCGTGACGCGTTGCTACTTAGTTGTATACCTTGTCATGATTGTCTTGTTGAGTTAAAATTCCTTTTGTTTCCCGTCAGCAAGCTGTAAGTAATGGCCCTTTTCGTTTTCAATATGAGCTAATTACAACGTGAGCTACAATGAGCTATAAACTTGAGCTTACTATATTCATTGAAAATGCTGTTGACTTTAAAAAAGACAACCAAATTGGACGCATGACTGCAAACAAACCTATAAACTATTGACATTTCATATTCATCTGTATGTTTCCTGGGAAAAATACATGTCATCGTAAAAATGGACGTCAAAAATTGTACTATATTGTCCACTAACTCTACCGCACCTAATTTCAATATAGTTTGGAATAACAAGGAAAGGTATTGAAGTATCTACTCATGCACTTCGTCGCTTATTTACTTTGTTTTATTATCTTGAAAGCCTTGAACTTAAATTACCTGTGTATTGTCTCCTCCAAAAATCTGGCATGTTGCTGGATTTTTTTTCAACTAGATAGTAAAGTATTTTTGTTGCAAAGTTTCGCATTCAATCTACGCTACTGTAAGGACAGAATTTGTTATTTTATTCAATGAGTGATGTTGGATGTTATATAATATAATCCAGAAAAATAGTCAGGACAATTTGGTAGTCGATTCTTTGTCTGAATTCGGAGTATTTTTAGAATTCGACAAAATGAGTCATATTTATTATTTTTTGTCATGTCATTGATAACGTCGTGTGTGATCGTTCGAAACAACGTAGGCAATGGATATGATAACGAATGTTTCACAATGCAACCCTGCAAGGCTTTATGCATCTTATCTTTTTCAGCACAAAAAAAAATAGTTTTGCGAATTATATCAAGTTCCAGATTAAACTTTTTGCGAAATGACAGCTTCAACCAGCTTAGCTTGTGACTAAAAGTCAGCTTAACGTGGTTTTCAAAGATTAGCTCGAGATAATTACTTTTTTTTGCACGAAGCCAGAATTTTATTTTTATTCTGATTGAATTTACTAGTAAAAGTTAGCAATAAAAAGTTTCAATGAGAAAATTAAAACTGTCAATGCATCAATTAGAAGTGCATTCATCATGACAGAGTTTGTTGCTGTTTGTTTTTTGCATTGAAAGTTATTTTTGCAGATTAATGTGTCTTATTGATATGCACAAGTGGTTGAGAATTGAAGAGGTTTGTTTTTGATATCCAACATTGATCGTCATTTAGGTGTGTGTTGTATTTGAAACAAGAAATTTTTGATTGAACTGGAAACGGGGTGGATACACAGTTTAGTTGCAATTTACGTCAGCTTGTTAGTAGATATAAGTGTGAGACGGGAAAAATTACGTGAAAAAGTTGAGTGGGAAATGTTTCTAGTAAAAGATTAAGGACAAGGATCTCCTGCTTTGGATAAGCAGGTTTCAGCTGGAATTTGGTAGTGCTAATGAAAAACCTTATGCTTCAATTACATTTACTGTTGGTGTTGGATTAGTATCTTTAATAGCAAAGCTTACTCCGGTAAAATGTCAATTTACTATGGAAAACGTTGTGGCACATTCTTGACCATGTAATTATTTTCGATCATGATTTGGTTAAGCAGGAATGTAATGCTTAATGGTTCAATATTAGATTTACTCCGGATTTTGTTTGAAACCAGTCAATTTTTAGTTCTTTCAAATCTCGAAATAAGCACCTGAAAACGACCAAGTTTTTGGTTCTTCTGATGTAAATTCTGTTCAATATCTAACTGATTAGACGAAGAGAGATCCAACATCCATCGCAGAATCTACAATCTAGAAAGGTCCTACAAAAAATGCGACTGTTATTTACGTTTTTGATATTTTGGCTTGTGTCCACCTTTCTGCATTTCTAACTTTGTTTTGCACAACTTAATATTCATAGCAAATCATCCAAACCGGTTTTATCACCTTTGGGAACATTATCTCCTCATTTTGTTTATGTGCAGTTTAGCCTACTATAAAAGTACGTGCATTGTTTGAGCTACTGTTTTCAGCTTACATAAGAAAAATCAATCTTGTAATTAAGAGTGTTGTTTAATAGTTTATTTTTTGTGGTTTTTTACTAGGCGACTTGCTTCGACATTGATTTAGGACAAAAAGTTCCGTTTTTGCAGTGGAGACGTTCGGGAGATTAAAGAAGAAATAGAAATGGGGACGCCAGGTGTTGTCCTACCTCCGAGGATTCCCCTCACCGACGATATAATTCGACCACAGATGCTGACACTTCGAGAATTTAGACCGTTCAAAACAAGCGACGAGTACTTATGGGCAATGAAAGAAGATTTATCTGACTGGCTGCACACGTTATACCCTGAACTCGCCATAAGTCCGCATTCATTCATGGAGTGTTTGGAAACGGGCATTACTCTTTGCAAGGTGGGCTGAGCGTTTAGGGAAATTTGGCAGAAATTTGTTTTTCATTTACGGTTTTTTTTTGTTTTCTCTATGACTAGCATGCGAATAATGTGAGAAGAGCTTGTACAGAGTGGATCGATGCTGGAGGAAAGTTGCCAAAATGTTGGGGAAAGGAGTGGAAGTTGCCGAATGGCGAGGTCACATACAATCCGAATGCCAGAGCGGAAACGTTTTTCGCTCGTGACAATGTTCACAATTTTATTACATGGTGCCGTAAACTAGGAATTTTTGAGTGTCTTTTATTCGAATCAGACGATTTGATTATGAGGAAGAACGAGAAGAATGTGATTTTGTGTTTGCTCGAGGTAAAAGACAGGAAATTACAAAGAAAATTTGTATCGAAACATCAATATGAGAATTTTGTTGGGGATTTTGGAAGGTGGCTCGGAGAGGTTCACATTTTGGGATGGCGACTCCCCTGTTGGTCCAGTTTGAGAAGGAAATTGACAGAGATATTGCGAAAGACACAGGACAGGAGCTGAGTAGCTCAGGGGAAGAGGAAGAGTCATACATTGAGTATGGACCTATTCAGCAAATCATCACAAATGATCTGCGCTCACTTGATGAAATGGTACAGAAAAACATGTTGAAACAAACATTTTTAAAAAGGTTTTCTTCAAAATTTGTTTATTTAAAAATGTCGTGCTATATTCTTTTTAGGTTCGTGAGTTGGTAGAACGATGCATGTTGTCCTACCCAGTTTCCTATGATACGAGTTGCGGAAGGAAAGTACCGTATTGGAAATACCAAAGTTATGATCTACGTCAGAGTAAGTAATCAAATATGTTTGCTATCCTCTTCAAATACTTCAGCACAAGAACAAATGTAAATTTTCTCTTATTTTGTGTCTGCTTTGCTGCATAGATTTTGCGAAATCACGTAATGGTGCGAGTTGGCGGAGGCTGGGACACACTTGAGCATTATTTGGATAAACATGATCCATGTCGGTGTGCAGCTGGACACAGAGCCACAGTTGCGTCAAAGTTCATCATCAAAGGGGATGGAGGAACGCCCCGTATGAAGGTCGAATATGAAAGGTATGCAAACATTTTGTCACTTCAAAGGTATCATGACTGTGTGTACGATTTACAATATTATATTGTGAAAAATATTGACAACTGTTTTGGAAAATGTTTCAAATTTTGTGCTAACATTAACAAAAGTCAACATGGAAAGGGTTCGTCAGACCAGACCAGGTAATCCTTCGCTCAAAGAGCCCAATTTATTATCAGCTCGGGATACACATATTTGCACTGGCAAGAAAAAATGGGATTGCGCCACGAATGTTCTAGCACGTTTGGCTATGAATTATATTTATTGGGTTGCAATTATGAAATTATTCTTTATTTTTTAAGCTTAATTGCAAATTGTTAGCAGCACAGTAGCACGAAAAAATGTAGAAGCTGCGGATGGGTTGGCTAACAGAGCAAATATATCGACTCATTATTTAACAAGTTTTGTCTTCACTATTCTACTCCAGACGCGACCTATCATTTGATCCAGTGGCACACTCCACTCCCAATCTATGGCGGAAACAAGAAGCAGGTGGATTTGAGCGACTCAGGCTCGGAAATATCCGATGAGGGATACAAAACTTCTGACAATGCGAAGCTAATCATGGCGGATATACTAAACGGATCAACTCCGGGAGGAGACTTTAAACATCTTCAACAGCAATCCCAACGAAATAAACATAATGGATTCCGTAGCCGGCCTGGTTCAACCGACGAAGGTACAAAGTAAATCATGCCAAGTTTGTGCATGTTTTCAGTTTATATAAGTTCGATTTATTTTTTAGACCGACCAGACTCACGATCAACCGATGAAGAATCCATGCAGCCAAGTATTTGCCCGCCTAAAATCGTGAAAAGCAATAGCAGCAGTCGAGTAGTAGGAAAATCGCCGTCTCATCAGGCAAGACCTTTACTGGACCGAGGGCGAGGTTCAGGTCGTGGTTTCGGAAGGCGAAACAAGCGACTCCAGTGGAACCCACACGTTTCCCAGAAACACAGGAATAGTCAAATCGAAGTCGACAATAACTGCAAATAAGCGACCAACTCGAAGTTTGTCTGCCGGTGGGTCGCAAGAATTTTACGGAAAAAATTCCACCTTTTCTGCAAACCAGCGAACAGCTCGAAATTTGTCTGCAGGAACACGAACACCAATCTCCACACGAGTTGCAACGCCCGGGAAAAATACTTGGAATGGTCCCAACGCTGGGCATCGAGCTCGTCTCCGTGGAAACCTTTTCCAAACAGATTTGTTCAGCACAGACAGCTCACTCGCAAGTGGTGACAAGTCTGCAGCAGCTGCAGATATTGACCTGGCCACCCTCATCCGGACTGCTTTGGAGTTGCCCTCCGACGAAGACAAAATTTCTCACATTGAGCTCGCCCTCAAGCAACTGGAAGCGAAGGAAACTCGCCGAAACTCGAGTGACGGACACAGCGTCAGTTTGCCCTACACCACCATCTCCGCAGACTCTAGCCCTCTTCACAGCAAGTCGTCAGTCCGAAAACGTAGGGAAAATGGGTCTACGAAAATCCCAAAACCAATTTTTTATTGAGGTTGCCGTTCAGGAAAAAAGTTCCAAGTTTCTTTTCTTTCGGGTATCTAAGCGCACAAATTTGTAAACAAACATTTCATCAAGTTTTTTCTTCTAGACAACTTTCTTAGACAAGTAGACTAGTTTAATAGATGTAGAATTTAGTGTACAGTTTGTTTTAAACGTAGTAATTTATTTTCTACCTCGGAACACACAAAAATAGGTATGTAAAATTTCGTCATGAAACTTCGCACATCAAGTTCAGAGACTGATGTTTAAGAAATGTATCAAATATCCGATTTAGAAAATTAGGGGATATAATGTAAAGAAAATAATACAGGCTCAAAACGTTATTCGCATTGAAATTCGTACGAATAGAAAACCCCCCAATTTCATAAATATTTAAATCGATTGTAGTGCATTTAAACAGCGTTGAGGGAAACTATACATACTTACATCGCACAATTATTTATGAGTTCGGTTTTTTACGATTACTTAAGTACAAAGAAAAGCGTAATTTAATCTATTTCCCTTGGCGTCTACTGAGTTCCTTCGAGTAAAATCAAAATATGCGTGCGAATTTTTCTGCAAATTTGATTTTTGCATGCATTTTATATGTGCCACAACCGTCAAGCAAGATTGAAGTAGTTCTTAGAAAATTTGATAGTTAAAGGATGGAATGGTTAACAGGCTAGTTAAGAAAGCAGATTATAAGAAATCGCGTGGACAAGTTACCATTGTGGGTGAGTTTTGTAGTAGAAAATTGGTAACGAATCAACAGAAAATTTAAAAGTAAATGTTGATTTCAATTAGGTTTGAATTGTTGAGTGCCTTTGGAAGATAACGCTTTTTGCTTAGGACTCCATAGCAAGTAAAAATTTGTGATGCGTATGTACCTATACATAAAAAATGAACGTAAAAATGTAAGCAAGGTTTTTTTTCGTAGTGTTTAGTAGGAATAGAAACAGTTTTTCATTTGGTTTAGTGCTTAATTTTAAATCAAAATGATTCGATGCAGCTATTGTAAAAGTCATGAAATTTGTTTATAAGTCTTTACATGTGTGCAACTGTCTACAAACTCAAAAGAAAAACAATCGAAACCCCTCCCCTTTTGTTCTGTTTCAATTTTCCGAGCACGACAGGCATTTATTTTTAATATGATTTTTATTAGAGTTAGCTGTTAAATTAAAATATTATATAAACTATAAAAAATATTATTAAAATTATAAAAAAATATACTCAGAGTTATGATGTATGGCAGGCCAGTCGCATAAAAACCCAAGTAAAAATTGACGTTATCAGAAAACGTTGGAAACCTTGACGTTTGAATTACTAATCCAGAATCAAATTTTTTGAGTGTGATTTTTTATATAAATAAATTTGTACACTATAGATTTTAAATGTTTTAAATATGTTTTAAATTTTAATTAGTTTCTAAGCGATTTTCCCTGTGGTTCACAAAAGAATTGCATGAATTTTTTCAATTACCTAATCAAAATAACTAGCTAAGCTTTACTAGACAATCGTTTATATCAATGGTAGTCGAAGGAACATGAAAAAATATTATTATGAATCAAATTTAAACTGTTACCAAAAACAAATAAATCCCAAACAAGCTGTACTACAACAACATTCTTTTTTTTGTAATCTAAACCAAACAAAGTAGAAAAAATACTAATAAAAATGAACGAAATGAAAAATGAGATGTTTAAATCACTGGTGTTTTATTCAGTGTATAAATTTGTTTAATTCCATGGTACTACAGGCTATTTAACTATGAGCGAAATTTTACCGAAAAACAAATATTTACATGAGCTATTTCTAAAATCTGTGAAGCTTTAAGATGCAAGCTTTGAAAAAATTAACAATCAGTAAATTTGTCATGCAGACCAAACAAAGATTGAAACGTGCAGAATAAATTTGCAACGCTCGAAAACGTCTCTTCAGATCATTGTCCATTTTAAAATACTGTCGAAGGTCAAAATCACTGTCAATTAAAAATTTAAAATCGGACGCTTCTGCGGGTAATGTCGCGGGTCAAAATGTGAAAGTCTTCCATGCCTTGACGCGCGTCGGCCAAGTCGTTGCGGAAGTTGTTTGCAGGGCTGTACACCAATCCGGACACCATGCTCCTCTAAAGATACAAAGAATAAACATAAATTTAGCTAAAATATAATAACTAGGAGGGCTTTAAATAATTTTACTCGTTAATAAAAGACTTACTCGGGTTAAACGAGGAGTTGATGGTCTCTCCAACCGTTTTGGTGTTTTTGCTCCTCCTGGAGAATCCAGACCTATTCCAAATGGACTGTACAATTTCGTTGGAGTCCTTCCCTAAAATCCGCCTTGTTGGTGTGACATCAGCGAGAGGACTGTTTTGACCCATTCTATACCGCCGCCTAGTTGATCGTCGAAACTTTTGCGAAAAGCTGCCAATGGAAGCTTTCACCTCCTGAACAGTACGATTGATCCTCCTTCCAAAAGACGAGCTACTCCCCGGTCCACCTGCTTCACCGCCTGACACGGCTGAAACCGACTTCCTCCTCGAGTTGGCTCCCTTCCCCACCCGCCCAATAAAATTCCCGTCTTCATCGAAATGAACTGGTTCCTGCGCCACCACCTTTTTCACCTCCGGCATCCCCTCGATCTCCATGTTCATCTGATTTTCAACCTCCACTGGAGGCATGAGTCTCCTCTTTCTCTTGCGGAACCTCATCTACATCCTCAATTATGGAATACTTTGTTCCAAACCGAGTAAACGAGTTTCCCAGGCGTCTCAACCGACTTTTACTGTCGTTCTTTCCCAACGGGCCAATGTTTTCGCCGGAATTGACCGTGGACGTTGACCCAATTGACCCCGACTCACTCATACTGCTAACCCCACTGCTTGACGAACTTGACGACGCGTTGGTCATAAACCAGGCAGGATTCGGCTGTATATTCTCAGAACCAGCTTGGTTGCCACTCAGGTCACTACTACTCTTCCCACCTCGCTTCCAAGTAAATGAAAAACTTCTCTTGTCCGCTCTCATTTTTAATCACTAACTTTTAATCTTTTTTAACTTAAAAATAATTAAGAAGGGTAAACTTGTTCACTAAAAATCTACCTAAAAACTCCTTGTTTACCCGACTGATTTCCTTCGTCTACTGCTCCTAGCATTGCATACTCGAGTCTTGCAAGAGGGGTGCTTCTATTTACTCGTCACTTTGTTGCTAAATCTGCAACGGTCAAAAAAATACTTTTTTTTCTACCCTTGCCGTATGGCTGCTGAAGCATTGCGCATCCTCACAAACCAACCTTTTTTCCCGTCAGCCGGCCGATTAGAGAATGCTCTGCACCCTTAATCCGCTTGTACGAATGATATTCATGCAACGATGGAAAAAACTGAGCTCAGCGTAAGAAAAGCTTTATAGATATTTCGGATGGTTAACCCTCAACGAATAATATTTTATTTTAGAAGGTCTTTCCCTTTTTTTCGCTTGAGATTTTTACATTGGACAGGTAGAAATATAAATCTGCTGAGGATGAGATTTATGGGAAAATTGGTTTTGTTGGTTTGTCACTCCGGAAACTCGTGAGTTGGCGATGCTTTTCAGAGTGATTGCACAGAAGAAATGTATTTTTGAATTGGAGCAAGGAAAAGGGGATAAAAGTCGGGGTGTTTATAGAGAAAGATGGAAATGATTTTATTGACGGCTATCCGAATGGCATTTAGGTCTAATAGTAAAAGGTAATTGAGGAATGGTTAAGATGAATACAGGCTGTAAAGTTATTTAAAGACACTTTAAGCAATTTGAAATGCCATAAAACAGATAGGCATTCATGGATTTTGGAACGGCTGAAAAAAGAAATACTTAGCGTTGAGGCCGTTATTTTCGGGTGCAACGATAAACGACGTATGGCTTTATTGGCTATGGAGTTTGAATAAGCTGTTTGCATACAATGTTTTTCTTTGAATAAACTCTTAAATTTGTAAATTGCAAATTTTATCCAAGTTAAATCCATCATTAAAGGTTACAAAAAGATGTACGAATAATGTTAACGATGAAAGGTGTAGAGATGATTCGTAATTTGTAAAGCGTCTTGAGTAAGACGAAACCATGAAGTTGAATGACAATGAGAGTTTTGAGATAATCAGGATAATCCGTGCAAAAATAACAACAGATTTCAAAACGTTGAAAACGACGTTTTTGATCGAACATTTTTTTGCACGTAATTTTTTTTTCATATGAGTTGTTTCTGCGCCCAGAAGTTTATTGCGCAGATGTTAGAGCGGCACAAGTGCTGCTCTCTCAGCGACTGACTTGCTCTCTCAATCAGAGGGAGAGATGTGGATCAGCTGCATTGGCTGTCTTGTCTCGTCACAGCTTTTTTAGTTTTCTTATGTGTCAGCGAGCTGCAGAAGAAATACATAGATCCACTAGTTGCTTCCAGTTTTAGTTTTATTTTAAGTAACTGTGCAAATTTGTGTTGACAGATGTGGTTTTGAGAAAGTACGAGTAAATTTGTTTTGAAAATATAACCAGGACTTGATTGGAACATCAAAGGCAGTGGATTAACACAATGGCCGATGATAAGAAAGCTTGGGAGGGTAAGCAAAATGTTATATTAAACAATTATTAAACTGCTAATTAAGATGGGGTTTTATCACAAGACTTTTAATCAATTTGTGCTCAGATCTGAGGCGGGAAGCGCGGTTCCTTGAAAATGAGATTGATACGAAGCTAGTGTCATTTAGTAAACTTGGTGCGAACACACAGTTCAATGTGGCTTCTCCAGATAAGTAAGTCATTTTAATTGTCAGTTTGTCAATTTTATATTAATTTGTTTTTTTTCCTTGTAGAGAAAGTGATACAGCTCCGTTATTGTCAGGTGGTGGCCGTGTCTTCGAGTCGTTATCTGAGGAAATTGATGTTCTCATTAAGCAGCTGACTGAGGTTAACGAAAAAATGAATGACATTTCGGTTGCCAACCCGACCATGGCAACGCCTGCACTTGTCCACACGCTCCAGCGCCATCGTGACATTCTTCAAGATTATACTCAAGAGTTTCGCAAGACGATGACCAACCTGAAAAGTCGAAAAGAGAGGGGAGAGCTTCTTCAAGGAATCAACAAAGAAATTGAGTAAGTATTCAAGCCCGTCAAACTGATGTTACCCTTGAAGTGGTCAATTAATTTGGGTTCTTTGTAAATATTGTTCAACAGTAAACGAAATCGGCGCGTCGACTTGTACATGAAGGAACACGACCATTTAGTCAGCTCTGAGAGAATGATTGACGAGCAAATAAGTATTGCAATCGACACCAAAGAGGGACTCGTCACCCAGCGGGCCGCGTTTAAAAAGATTCAGTCTAGGATGAACGACATCACGAGTCGGTTCCCCACCCTGAACAACTTGATCCATAAAATAAACGTGAAGAAAAGGAAGGACTCGATAATCATCGGGATTGTCATAGGGATTTGCACATTCCTTCTCATCTTTTACGGCTTTCGCAATTAACCAGCCAAATTATATATTTACAAATTTACAGAATCATAGAAGATATGTACACCGAAAAATAATTCCTCTCACGATTTTATATTACCGCTGCTACCATCCTTTGTAATAAAAATATGCTGAAAAAATAAACGAAGTTTTAACAAAAAATTATCTTGCGAGAAACTGAATGCTTCACTGAAAACTTTTGTTTTTCTTAGTTTTAACCACAAGTTTATTACAAAAAGTCGGATAATTATCGTTTTAGCAAACACAACCAGATCGTTGGTGACATCCAACTCAAGTAGACTAGGACAATAATTTGTATCTTAATCTAAACTTTCAAAGACTAAAATTCATTCAGATTCACTAGCAAATACAAAACAAGTTTGACATAGATTTTTTAAGGACATTTTTTCTTCTTACACGAGGTACAAACACTGACTTCACATTTAAATGTTCAGAGTTGACCAGTTACTTTGCTTTCTTATCCCGGTGGGGAATGACATATCTCTGGGCGACTTTCAAAGGAGGCGAGAAGCCTTCTGGGTAAGTTTGGTCTTCAAAAAGAACCTCATATTCGTCATTGTGGGTGACTGGAGGGGCACTCACGACAGCTTTGTAAAAGCAAGTTGTCTGTGGATACAATGCCATGACTGCAAAAGAGAGTTAAACCATTTAAACGTCAGTTTAACAATTGCGTTCGCTTAAAACGCTTGAATTTGTAGCGTTACCAATACTGTCCCTTTTGAACAATGAGTCCGGATCTGTTTCGGGGTTGGCTCGCATGAGCGGAAGTGGAATGACTCGTCTCCGGCTAAGCACTATTTTTTCCTTTTGTTCCTCATCAATGTCGTCGAGTTCGTACTTCCCAGAAGCGGCATGATAATCCACAACCTCAGCAAGAATCCAGTTGTCATCCCCCTCGGATCTCTGTAACGCCGCCACCATGTCCCCAAGTTTCGCAACATAATTCGCATCTGCTGGAACAGCGCCACAAAGAGGTGGCGGTTTTTCCCCCGGCTTGCCTATCCACAGGGGCAGTGTCTGCGCTGATGTTTGAAGAGCTTTCATCAAAGCTCCTCGACGAATTGTTTCCTTGTTGCCAGTCTTTTTCAGATTAATTCGCCTCTCGTTAATGATTGCCCGGATCTCGTAAATTTTACTCAAAGCTTCCATCAAAACCTTTTCCTCGGTCTCAGCTTCTAGCAGGGCTCCGGTGTAGTAGGTCTTGAGCCTCACACGAGGGTTTGAACTTGACTTGGTAGGGTCAGGCTTGAGAAGCTGTTCATTCAAACGGTTTATCGCTGATATTGTCATTCCATGTCCTTGACATTCTGCCAGGTCAGTTGTGACAATGCTGTAAACAGCCCGAAGACGTTCCTTCAATTAAAAATAACATTTTTATTTCCTTTTTGTTTCTTGGCGTATACGCTGTATCTATGCGAGCAGTAGCCATGTCACACGCAAACCCAAACACGCAATTTATGTGCTATTTAAGTAAGACGTGGGTGGTGCATTTTGACCGATCTTATGCAACTTATAGCTAGATTGATGCAAACAATAAAGCAAATTTTAAACAACTTTAAAAAAATCTTTTTTTATTACCTGAATCTGGGATACCAAGTTATCTCCCATAATTTCATTAATATCCCGTCTTTAATTTTTAGCAGAGATGTTTATTAAAAAATGAACAATTCCTATTATATTTTTTTATCCAAGTATTAAAAATCCGGAAAAATAGTTTATCCAAGTATTAAAGTATAAAATAGTGCAATCCGGGAAAAAAAATCTTCTGTTTCTTCTGTCTCTGATCGCTGTACGAACAGAGACTAGAATTATACCCTTCTTCTTGAGAAAAGTATTGTGTAGCAGGTATATTTCGCTTTGTATATTTCCTACCCTACCTAGCTACCCTGGACATGAAAATCTTGACCATTCAAATCGTGTTTTCCGATTGGGAACCATTCAATCACACGTGACTCCAGGGAATAATCATGCTACACGGTAGCAACTAGAAATCTTGTTTGTTCGGCTTCGGCTTCGACCAGTCTCAGAGTTTTGCACTCGTCGTAGTTTTCAGTTTTCACCATTTTTCTGTGATGGATTTTTACAAACGAAGCTCTGCGAAAAAAAGGTATACGATTTCAACTGGAAAGCATGTTAAGGAGCTGTTCACGCATGACGTAGACCATAACAACACCCTTTGGTTGGAGTTGTAATGGGAAATTCGTGAAAACGTATAGCACAAACGGCCCCAATTCGACTTGTATAGCAGGGTTATAAAAGAGACTGTAGTTGATGAGGCCATGTGGTTATTGCGAGCAGCTGTAGTGGAGTAGCACGATACAATCGAGTGGTGGTTTTTTGTGAGGTGCGTGATTAGTTTTGTTGGATGTGAAGCAATTCCGCAACTGACGCCGGATAAAAGATGGTGTGGTGAAGTTAACAATCTGGAACGGTGAATTAAAACTTAATCGGGTGGTGAAAGTATGTATTCTACTCAGGTGAGAGTGGCTTTGCAGCACCTCAAAACAGGGTGTAGTTTGAGGCAGGTGCTCCGCTGTAATGGACTGGCAAGGTCATTTCAGACGTCTCAGGTCCTGGATGGTAAGTACTGTTTTTTAATTGGCTAAGATTTACCTAACGATGCGGTAGGTATTTAGTTGAGTTGTTTATTTCGGGGATAGACACGCACAGGGTAAACATGCCGTCGTTGTCGCCGACCATGACAGAAGGGACAATTGTCAAGTGGATGAAGAAGGAAGGGGATGGGATTGCGGCGGGGGATGTCCTTTGTGAAATTCAAACGGACAAGGCTGTTGTGTCAATGGAGCATGATGAGGATGCTATCTTGGCCAAGATTTTGGTGCCTGAGAACACAGCGGATGTGAAGGTAGGGGCGCTCATAGCTTTAACTGTGGATGAAGGGGATGATTGGAAGAGTGTTGAAGTTCCTGCTGATGCCGGGGCTCCACCGGCGTCGTCACCATCAAGTGCACCAGCGAGTAGTCCAGCGGCTAGTGCTCCCATGCCCGCGACATCAGCACCAGCGGGCACTTCGTATGGAAGTGATCACTTGGTGGGGCCAGCTGTTAAGAATTATCTCCGGAAATATGGTCTTCAGCCGGAAAACGTTACTGCGAGTGGACCCCATGGAACTGTTATGAAGGGAGATGTACTTAAACACGTTCTTGCCAATAAAATAGAACCTGTTTCGATTAGCGCTGCGCCTCCATCGTCAGCACCAGTTGGGGCTTCTGCTCCTTCACGACCTACCAGGGCTAAAGGAAAAACTGGTCCGGCCTCTTTTGTCGATCTAGAGATCACAAATATGCGTAAGACTATTGCGAAGCGGCTTCTTCAATCTAAGGTAAACCTTTATGAATACTTTTTAAACTGAGAAAGTCCACTCTCTTTAACTGAACACTTAACTGCTTTGTACTTGCAGTCAACTATTCCTCACGCGTACGGCACAGCCTTGTGTAATATGAAAAGTTTAATTAGCTTCCGTAAGACGTTGACGTCGGCTGGAGTAAAAGTGTCCGTGAACGACTTACTTATTAAATGCGTTGCGAACGCCTTAGCGCTAAATCCTGCTGTCAACTGCGTCTGGGAGGGAAATAAGCTCAAGCAGCAAGGTCAAGTCGACATATCCGTTGCCGTCGCTACTCCAAACGGCCTGATCACGCCGATAGTCACTAATGTAGGGAGTCGGGATGTGGTCTCCATTTCAACAACTGTCAGAGCTCTGGCTGCAAAAGCTCGAGACGGGAAACTCCAGCCACATGAGTTTATGGGAGGCTCGTTCAGGTAAAATATATAATAATTTAAATACATTATTTTTTCCTAACTTTAGTACGCATTTCCACTTGAACATAAAGCAACTAAATTAAAAATTTCTTCCTTGTTTCACAGTATCTCCAATCTAGGAATGTTTGGAATCCACAGCTTCAGCGCGATCATTAACCCTCCACAGTGCGCCATCTTGGCTGTTGGAGGAACTGCCACAGAACTCGGAGAGGATGGAAAGCCGTTAACAACTGCTAAGCTGATGCTGTCCTACGACGCGAGTGCAATTATGGAAGACGAAGCTCTCAAATTTCTTGCGGTGCTTCGTAACGAAGTAGAAAATTGTAATGAAACCTCTATGGGAATATTTAATTTAAATGATCGAACAGATGAGTTAGTTGAAGCATCACAGTAGTAGCGAAAAAATAATCTATTTAGCTATAAAAATGAAATTTGTTCGTGTGAAATTCCACAAATTTTTTTAGTATGCCATTTAGAAACAGAAGAGTTAAAATAATACCAAATCCAGCGCCCAAGAAACATTTACCGCAACCAACCAAATTTTCATTGTCAACAAAATATTTTAAACATGTAAACGATCTGAAGAGTATTGTATACGGTGTGATCTAGAGTTAAATAAATGCATTTAACAAGAAAAAGTATGTCTCAATTTTTTTGTATGAAAATACAACAGCGGATTTTTACATTTATTTATACATTTTAGAGTTCAAATTTCATTCAGTTCGCGATAGTAAATTTTATAGGAAATTTAGGAAGCAGCGGCGTACAGGTTGCAAAACACGAGAATTTCATTTCACAGAATTTTCATTAAAATAAACGGCGGTAGGCAACAATCATCGCACAACACCCGAAAAATATAAAACCTAGCCAAATAGAGATCTTATCGGTGGACGCACGACGACCATACTTCTTGAGGAGTCCTCGAGCGGATGACACCATGTCTTGTTGAGTACTTAACTCTTCGTCGTTCTTTTGAATTGACTGCGATGAAGTTGCTGTCGAACAATAACAAAAGAAACATGAAATTAGTACTAATATTTTAAATCCTTATTGTGAAAGATGTGATAAAAACCAGACTTACCTAAGGATCCTAATGTTCCAGAGCTTGCCTGAATTGTTTCTAGTAGGATTCGCTTGGAGTTCATCAGCCGTTCAGTCGAATCCGTCATCATTTCTTCATGATCCCTTACCCGCGTTGGCCGGTCGAAAGGATTCCATTCGTTGAAGAGATCAGACCTTTGACGAGCATTAAGAGCCCTTTGAAGCTCCTTCTTAGAATATTGTATAATGCGAAATAACCTGCAAAATAAATAATAATTCTTTGAAACGAAGAAAAACGTGCAGTTCATTGGTGTGCGAATATGACACGTGTTCGTACTCAGCCAATGACGCTTCGTTTCCTTTCAGTCCGCCAACAATGCGTGGGTTCACTGTTGCATCATTATTTCGCCGAATAGCAGCCTCGTCGAGATAACGTTGCAAATGTTTGACAATAGTAGTCGCTTCGTTGATTGTTTTGTCAATGTCCCGTTCTGCATCGACAATTTCGTCTTCTTCCATTTCAGACTGAGAGCGGAGTCGAGCAATAGCCTTTCAAAAATCAAAGTTAACAAATTAAACAATTAACCCTTGATAGAGAGAACACTTATGCAGGATCGCTTACACCATTCACTTCCGCCAGATATTCCTTTGTCTTAAGGATGATCTTATCGAACTGCGTTTCCGGTTTGTAGAGGCTCTCCGTGAGACTCACCGGTGGTGAGGATTTCCCATATGTAAGGTCTTGTAGCTTGAAAAACGCGGCTGAAATCGGGTGACCCGTGGCAGGCGAGTCCAAGAGAGAATCAGCATCCAGCGGAGATCTAGGCGATGCGTTAGACATTCTTAACGACGATGAGGACTTTTTGTACCCAGTCGTGCTACTCGAATCTTCATCACTTTCAAACTCCCTCTTGAGTGAGTCAAACAGTCGTCGACGGGGATCATTCCGCTGTGAACTCAAAGGAGTTATATAGTCAGGCTCGTCACCCTACAAGATATTTACTAATTAAACCAGAAACAAAACAAACAAAAACAACGTAAAAACTTCCAATCACTTTGAACGACTGATTCCTCACCATTTCTTGTTTTTAATGGAGCCAAAATAAGACCTTTTAAATACTCAAAAAAAATTTGTGGACCTATTTAAATGTTGACGGAAATGAACAAATATCCAAGTGATGAACACCAGAACCAGAACTGTCAACTGTTCAGCCTTTCACCAGCTGCTGCTTGCCAACATTAATTTCTTGACTCAGAGCCAACTTAGTTTCTTCCTCTAAAGATGGCCCCACCGGACGAGCTTTTTTTACATCTCGCCAGTCGCAGTCTTTGTCTTGGCAGGGTTGTGGCAGAAGAGCGCAGCAACCCTTTTTCTGTTCTACGCGACACAGAAAAGCAACATGGCCGCAACCAAACGGTGAGCCGAGCTTAACGACTTTTTTTTATCATGACGATAAGCGAGAGAAGGAGGGCGTGGTGGCACCTAATTTAATTGATGCAGTCTCCCAGTAGGCCGTCAAAAATTCAAAAAAATGAAAATTTCAGAAGAATTTCATGGCTGTGATTACCAAACAATATTTGTAAAGTCAGCGTGACCTCTTCACAGGTAAGTTAGAGAAATATATCGACAAATGATTTACAATTTTTTTTGGTTACATCCTGTGGGTCTTTTTGATAATATATTTTTTGGAAAAATCTACACCGTCATTTTCTTCCTTGTTTCAAAGAAAAAAATCCATCTTTGGAATTTCCTTTAGAGAAAGGAACACGACGACTCTGTCATGAAATCTTTTTTTTCCAGTTCAAACCACGCTGTGTCCGATCGTCATCCCATACTTGGTCTGATTTTTTTTTGTATGCTTTTAATATTTATGATTTACGTATTTGTTTTGTTATGTCGACTAATCTGTCCGGACGCCGGTCAACTTGACATCGAATTTCTTTTCAAAAACGCTTCAGTTTCAACACTTTTACTCTTAAAATTCCATTTTTGGAGTGGTTCTGATCACCTCGGGACGTCTGCTAAACACTCATCGCCTCCGAGATGTGACCAAGTATTGACGTACAATAAATAAAATAAATTCTTTGTTTAAAATCCTGATTTATTTTAACATCTTTTCTGGACGGATTTAAGAAGACATGAAAATGGTCTTTTCTTTTATGAAAGCTTCGTCGTGCAGAATGAAAACTCGACGACTTGTACTTTTTTTTGCATGTGACGTCGTTGTCCAATCCAAGATTTCAATTGCAGATAAAATTGAAGATGAGTCCGAGGATACATTTTTCCCTGTTGAACTTTGGACGAAACTTTGTTTCTTTCATGTGCTTTTACTGGAGGAAGGTTGGGTTTTTGTGCATAATTAATTGTTTAAATATAACTGCATTCATATC